>SCDY01000551.1:63516-162990 GCA_004143825.1 Drosophila micromelanica
CAAAAAAACCGAGTCAAAAAAGCGCTGAAAATATCGATAACAAAAAAACGGAAAGAGTTATCGACGATTTGAAATAAACTTGATATGCGTATGATTCCAAATGTAATTTAATAAAATAACCACAAGAGTTTAAAGCTTAGATCTTATAGCTCATAAAATATTTAAGAACTTTGCTTATATCTTTATTTTCAAAACTTTTATTTAAATGTAAAAGCAGATCGATTTTCTTATATCTATATACACTAACCCATTGAAAATGGGTAAAAAGGGTATAATGATTCTGTGCAAACATATTTACCAGGCAGAAGGAACCATCTCCCCATCGACCCCATAAAGTATATATGTATATTATTTATCAGCATCACTAGCCGAGTCATTTAGCTATGTCCGTTTGTCTGTCGGTCTGTATGAACCCGTCGTACATAAGCTAGAAAGCTGATCCTGGAATCATACGCATATCAAGTTTATTTCAAATCGTCGATAACTCTTTCCGTTTTTTTGTTATCGATATTTTCAGCGCTTTTTTGACTCGGTTTTTTTGTGGGGAAAGTTGAGACTTATCTTTAAATGGGAACACTAGGGTATATATTCGAACATTTTTTACTTGAATTGGGACCAAAAATTTTATTTTCAAACTGAAGTGTAGAATTCATCTACACACCGAACCATGAACAAAAAGACAATCCTCATCAAAATCGGTTGAGTTTTGGCAAAGTTACGACTGGGGAAAGTTCAGAATATCCTTATATGGGAACACTAGGTTATATATTCCAACATTTTTTACATGAATTGGTACCAAAAATTTTATTTTTAGACTGAAATGTAGAATTCATCTAAACAACGAACAATGAACAAAAAGACCACCCTTATGAAAATCGGTTGAGTTTCGCAACTGAAGCTGTGTGTCCCAGGTTTGATTCCCGGCGTGGCAGATTTCAATTTTTATTGGTGATTGAGAATTACATTTTTTTTTTTAATTTTTAATTTTTCCTTAATACTCACTAATTGCCGAGAGTTTATGTGTATGTGTTAAATTCTGGGCAATCTTACTTGTTTTCTATCGTATTGTACTTTATGATACATTTATTATGTGCTTTGTCCATTTTATTATAATTTATATTGTGATAATGATTTTGAAGTTTTAGTTTTAATGCTATTATTTTGTTTAAATAATTTGAATTTAAAAGTTATTTAATGAAATTTCATATTGTAGCGCCTATATAACTTTTAATTGAAGTGAATAACTGTCATGAGTCGATTCGCTTTTCTGCCTCAAACTGCAAATATTTACCGGCTAGCAATTGCCGCGAACCTTAGTGGGAATCGCGTTTCCACAAATCACAGACAATCACGTCAGGCGCCAGTTACTGAAACCCTTAACAAACGAGAACAGCCGCAAAAAAAAAAATAAAAAATCTTCAACGCACACAAAAAATGGAGGCAGATACGAGTGCTGTGCCAGTTGCCTGCCGCTTCAGGATAACACACAGCATACATCGCGATACACACACATATGCGACGTGTTGCCATATTGTGGCAGTTGTGTGTGCCAACAGCAGCCGCGTAAAAATTGGCTGATGCTCGTCCGTGCAAGTCCCGCTTTTTTTTTGTATTTTTTGTGTTGTCTCCAATGCAATCAAGTGGACGATGCATTAAGCGAGAAAAAAACGCAGCCAGTATTTGTTGCTGTGGCTGTTGCTGTTGTGCTTGTTTGCGCGTCATGCCTGGAGAACTGCAACAACGCCCAGCCTGTCTGGTCCATGACGGGCCAGGCCTAAAAGGATTAAGGCGATCTGCGCGCAATCCGCGCAATTATCCTTTCATTGGATTGGGGCCCACTGCGGCTGCTGCTGTTTGCGTTCGCCTCTATGGGCGATGCCTGAAGCAATTAGTTGCATCACTCAACACTTTTTTGTTGCCGCTTTTTGGCCAGTTGACTTTTGGCTACATGTGGCAAAGTGGCGTCTGTCCCAAGCCCAACTCCGCAGCATCAACAGTGTCTGGTCGCCACTTGGCTTTTGTTGCGCGCATTGTTAACGCTGCGTATACGTAACGTGCTTGCTCTGCACTCATGTGGTAATCATTTTTATGAAGATTCTATTTATACTCGTTTACAAAGTGAAAAGAGTATATTGAGTTTAATGTATGTCTGCCGCAATTAAAACTGAAAATTTGTAGCATATATAGATACCTCGAGTTTTTTGTTTTAAAGGCAGTTTGAAAAAATTTGGCAGGAAGATTGAAAATTTTAAAATTTGCGCTAAACAAAAATTCTTCCATTCCCACACCTGTCATACCCAAAAATTAGTTTTCCTAAGATCTCAATAATAATTCAAACCGATTTCGGCCGTTTTAATAAGTTCTAATACTGTAAACGAGTATTGCGGAGTCGGTTACACCCACCCGATTGCAACGTTTTTACTTGCGTTCTTTTCGTTTTTTCAGCAGTGGGTTTGGGAGGTGGCTACGTGTCCATTTGAAGTGCGCACTTAAGTGGCCCTAATTGGTTTCACACACGCCCATCAACAAGTGGGGCTGTTGCCAGTTTTGGGTAACTCGGATGCCCAGTTTAGATGTGCTGCTGTGCTGTCAAAAACAAGGCTTCTATTAACTGCCAGTCAACTAACCAACTTCCCCCCGAACGTCCGTCCATCCGTACGTTCGTCTCTATGTGCGTCTGTCTGTCTATCGTTCCGTCTGTCTTCCTGTGGCTGCAGCTTCATTCACTGAGCAACGACGGCCCCATTCATGTCCGTGTCGAGTGCACAACTGTTGAGTGTGTCAGAGGATGAGAACGACAACAACAACAAAAACAACAACAACACCGACAACTCCTTGACTAGGTGGAGCAACTAGCGGTCGGGTAAATGCCGGCTGTGGGGTGCTGCAAATTTAAATGTACTCTCATGAAAAATAGTTTACTGCCACTTGTTGGCTTCCCTGAGCCCTGCTGCAGTTAGCATTTAAATTGAAATGCCAGCTGTTTCAGTTGTTGTTGTAGATATGTCATCATTTGCTCGTTGTTCGTGCCATTTGGCGTTTAGTGGCGTTGCCGCAGCCGTTGCCGCCGCCGTCGCTGCTGCCTGCAGACTAAGCCAAAACCCATTCATTGTAAATTCAACTAAATCCATGAATAAAATTTTGTTGCCAGCATCGTCCGTCTGCCTGTCTGCCTGCCTGTTAAACCGTCGGGCTGCTCATCTGTTGCCACGCTTCGTTTTTATTGCACATCGTTGTGCAGTTAACAATCGTCAATTGTGCTGCTCTCTCGCTTGCACTTGCTGCTCCCACTGCTCACATCCTCTTGTTGCTGTCTCTTGCTCGCAAAATTGAATTTCCGAATTCAATGAATGAATGAGTGCCTGAATTGGTTTAGGTTTTGTTTAGCTATTTAGTCCTCTGCTGCGGCGATGCTTCTATGTGTTGCATACTTTTAGGCCGCCTGTTGCATGCAACTACATGTACCATACATAAATATATTTATATTCGTGTATATAAATGCTTTAATATGCATGCTATTGGGGCGTCCGCCTGTTGCCGCTGCCATTTTAAAGTCATACTCTGACGCCATTGTTCTGTTTTTTATTTGGGGCTTTGCTCTTAACAATTGTCTAGTTATACCCTGAACTCATCGAAAAGGGATATAATGGTTTTGTGGTAATGTATATGAGCTTTTTATTTTTTAAATATGAGATTTACAATACCAACAATAATTTTATTGACCTAAGACACACATACTTTAAATGCATATCCATAATTCATTTAGTCATCTGCTTTACGTCCATTTTAAGAGGTTTTGCCCTCCCCAATCACCTAATCCCGACTAATTATAACACCTACACCCTTTAATTCTAGCTTCTACCAACAACAATTTTGTAACATTAGCTTTTAGTTACCTTAGAAACGTGGCGGCTTGAAAAAATTTAAATTAAATACCATTAAAAAAATTCACTTTATGCAAAAATGCATATATTCGTATGGATGATATTGATGCGTCCAAGGACCACCTGTTGCCGCTGCCTAATGTCATACCCTATGGCCATTTCGCCGTCACTCTTCTGACTTTTATTTGGGATTTTGCTCTCGGCAATCGTCTAGTTTTTTGCTGTTGTTATACGTTTTATTGCCCTCTGCTGCAGTTTACGCTCGTGCGGAAATTGCATTTCTCTGCATTTTACAATTCAATAAATTTTGCAAGCTGCTCCCGCGTTGCTTTTTATGTTGGTATTTCGGCATGACTCTATTTATGTTTAAAAAATAAAAATAAAAAAGAGTCCTGTTGTTGCTCTTTTCATTTTTTGGTCGAAAGGAAATTTATTTGTCTGTCTTGTTGGTTTATAGCGCTGTTAAATTGGGTGCTACTGAACTGAATGACAGTTTATATATATAAAAAATATATTTAAAATACGGGTAATGTGATGAAGATATCAGATAAAGCTGCAGTTAAAGAAATATTGCAGTGCCGAGGTGTAAATAAATGTAATATCCGTTTCCAATTTCTGGGGCTAAGGGCCTGGAGCTTACATTAAATTGGTACTGGGGAAAAATATTTATCAGTTTATATAGTTGAATTATGCATAAAATGCGTTAAGCCATTTACTAAGCAAAGTGTGATAATATATGAACAAATATAATTTAGAAACGAGTTATATATAAGGATTTATATATTTTAATATGCATAATTTGGGATATGCTTATATTGTGTATAATACCATATTATATTGTGTATAATGTAAAATTCCATTGTCTTAATATCGCATCAGAAGTTTGTTGCAATTTTTTTTTATTTTATTTTTATATTATCGATAACATAAATAAGTAAATTAAAATATCAGTAGAAAAAATGCAGCTACCGATTCAAATATGTTCTTTTAAATTGTTATTCGACATAAAATTTAACTACTTTAAACTGATTCTTACAATGTTAGAATAATATATTTAATTCTGTTGCAATTAACCAAGAATTATGTCAGCCAATGACATTTTCATGTTAATCGTTGATGCGATAACTACTACTGAAATATGTAAAATACTACAGTCTAATTACCCATCAATCATCAATCTCACACTTGTAATTAGAGCAGGACTGGCCCCTTAGCTAACGTCATACAATTGTACATGAGCACCACACACATCAATTTTTACATCAATTACCGCAATTTAAATTTGGAACCCATTTGCTCAAGCGAAGCCGGTCGCCAGTCGCAGTAGCCAATTTTGAGCAATTTCCTTTTGTAAACGACTCCAAAACAGAACCCACCAATTGCAGCGCAGTCACTTCAAGTGCTAAGCAAACATGCAATCAAATGCAATCGAACAACAAGGCTCCGAAAAAAAACCCATTTCAAATTTGGCCGAAAAACGGACCGGCAGCCAATCAAATTGCATGCAGGCCCAAAAGTGCATGGGAAAGCGCATTAGAGCGAGACAACGATAGCACCGAAACATACATTTTCAAAAACGAGGGACTCCCACACCAAAGACAACAACAACGGCAACAACAGCAACGAGGAAGACGAACATGTCAGCCGAGCCGATGGCGAGTGGAGGCGAACGAGACGAAGTGCACCGAGCAGAGCAATCGAATTTACTTGCCGCTTCTAATTTTCCATATGCCCACAACGCCAACAACAACGATGACGACGACAATTTCTATGCCAAAGTGACACACAAAAAAGTTCTAAGCACAAAAACACAAACACACACAATTGCAGCTCTGCATGTGTGTGTGTGTATTGATGTTGTCAGTATGTAAATTGCCATATCTTCTGCTTTTTTAATTCTGTTTCTTTTTTCTTTGTGTTTTAGGTAGATTGGGTAGCTTTTAGTTGTGCAGTCGAAAAGGGTTGCTTATGGCACACTAAGCGGGGACTTAGGGTCGCTTACTGACAGCACTTGGATGCATCCCAGTTGTGTGTGTGACAGTGTGTGTGCGTGTGCGTTGCTCTAGCTGCGTATGTCCTTGCATTTTGTTGAATTCATTTACATTTCAACGCTGCCGCTTTGCATTGCCATGCGAGACGGACAATTCGGCCAAAAGCGTTTAAAATCCAAACACACGCAAACACAAGCAAGTCACGTGTTATATTTACACACACAAACAACATTGCATTCGCCCGCAGCCGCAAGCCGCATGTCCTTTTCATTGCACACAACATTTAACAAGCCCCTAAAACGCACCAGCGAACGACGCGCCGCTCTAAGTTCGCAGTTCACCGTTTACAGTTCCTCTTGCAGTTCCTTTCAGTTCGTACCGTTCTTTCAGCCGTTGTTTTTGCTATTTTAACGAAACTCATTTCTTTGCTTCACTTTTGGCTTTTGAAACTTACCAGTTTTTGTGTTTTTCTTTTTTTTATTCGCTCGCACTTGTACTCGCTCTCTCTCTCTCTGTTTCTGTCACTCTTAACCAATTTGTTGTTGCGGCAGGACATGTGAGGCCAAGCGAACATTAAAAGGTATGACTGTGTCCTTTAACTAACTGACTGCGACCCCTGGCTCAATCCACCCACAAAAGTAGTTGCAAGTACGTTGACATTCGACATTACTCAAAATGCTATGCAAAATGCGATGGCGTGTGTAAACGCCCAACAACAACCACATCAAAAACACACACTTAATTTATATTAAATGGCAAGCTGTTGGTTTATTTTTGGCTTGAATTTATTTTGATTTTTGCAAGTGAGACGTGAGGAGAACTCCTTTTTAATTAGGTCAAATATTTCCTCTTGCTTATAGCTTTTTAGTAGACTTCTAAATAGTTCTGTAAATGTCAATAAAGTTTATTTGAAAACGAGCTTTTTGACATTAAAATCTTAGAATTATTATTTTGCAATTTTGAATTTGTAAAATTAAAATTATGTAATTTTTCTATTTACCATGTTCTTCATTTTTTGAAACGTAATTATTTAGAAAAAAGTTTATCATAATTTTTGAATTCGATATTTTTGTTACGCCACACATTCGGCATTATTTGTCATTTAGACGCACGTGCTTATAATGCAACACCTTTCGCATGTATGCTTGACTTAGGCTACATATAAATATGTCTTTCCAGTCTAAGAATCTATATCCGCCACCTTTTGACATTCCATTATGGCACGCACTCATATTACGAAAACTAAACTCACAAGCAAATCAAAAGAAGAAAAAACGAAACAAATGTAGTGAAAACCCAAAATGAAACCAAAACAACGTAAAGGCCGTAAAAAATGTCAGGTTGTCGTTGTCAACATGTCAGCGTGGCTAAAAGTTGACGCTGCCCCTGCCCCGTTGGGAGGCGTGTTGGGGCGCAGGCAGCACGTTGCATGCCACAAGAATAATGCACGTAGCGACAGCAGAGCCTGGCCATTTTGTATCGATGGCTATACATAATGTATATCATTACTGAAATTTGCTTATGTAACGCGCGTAAATGACATGCACATGCCCCACGCCCCTGGGCAAGCCACAGAAATGAAAGGATGAGCATTAAAAATAAAAAACCAACGAAAAAAATTCTGTTTTTTTGTTTGCCTGCGTATGACTTTTATATGCCTACTATACAAACACGAAAGGTAATGCCTATGTATGCGTATGCTATACATATGTACATATAAATGAAGTATACATAAGGGATTATCTACCAAAGACACAGACTTACACACACACACACACATGTACACATGTGTGTACATATGTATATATGCGAGTATGAGCCATATAATGTGTACATTAATCGATAATTGCATTTTTTTCGTGCATTTCTTTTGCCAGTTTTCATGGGTTGGCAGGTTGTCTCTCATGGCATTTCCATGTGTTTCAATGTGTAAGTGTGTGTGTGTGTGTGTGTGTGAATTGGTGTACTGCTTTTTAAATGAGTTTGCGTGTTTAATTGGTTTTTTTTTAATTTTTTTTTATTTTATTTTTTTGTAACTGAAGTTACCTCTCACCTTAAAAAACTTCATATTAATCATACGCCCCGTGCCGTGCTGAACAATTTAAAGAACAGCATTTAAACAGGCAACCAGCTTTGATTAAACGCACTTTCATTTTTGATACGCTGTTAGTTTTAGTGAGCCCACAAACCGCGCTGCAAGCCACTGAACAAACAAACAGACCGAGCAACAGACAAATAGACTGACAGACAGGCAGATAGACAGACAGACGGACAAACGCGATGTCGAGCAGGTGAACAAGTCTTGGCACCCAGCTGACATGTCGCCTTGAATAGATACATATGTATGTGTGGAGAGGCATAATTGTGTGTGTGTGTGTGTGTGTGTGTGTGTGTGTGTGTGTGTGTGTGTGTGTGTGTGTGTGTGTGTGTGTGTGTTTCTGCGTCTATCGACAACGTCTAAATCTGACGACATGCACCATTCTATATGCACAGTGCAAAAGGAAAACAGAAAAAAAAACACACACACGCAGTGAAAAATCTATTTAGCATACATTCAGGCGCTTGCCTGGCATAATGTAAACGCTACTCTGCCAGACGAAAACAGCATTGAAATCCCACCTTGCGGCCTACGTCGTCATCATACGCAATGTGTGTCGCTTAACCACACGCACACACTCACACACACACACGCACACGCACACACGTGCCTATGGCTAGGCAGACATTTTGTGCGTGCGTGCGTGCACCGCATTGTATGCAACCGCGCTGGCAGAGAGCAACCCTCGGCATTTTCCTTACATATGCGAGTGTGCGTAATGTTTTTTTATGCGCGTGTGTGTGTGTTTGCGAGCTGGCTGCACTTTAAAGTTGGAGTTTCGTAAGTTCCGCGCGTGCATTCACCTCGTTTTTTCGCCTTTTTTTTGGTGCGTGCAACGTCAACGGCAACGGGAGCAACCCCTGAAGCGACGACGGCGACGACCCTGTTTATTTGAGCGCCTCAAAAATGCAACGGGTAGAAACAACAACAACAACAACAACAACGGCAGCGACAGCAAACTGCAGTTGCAATACAATTTGAACGCTAAAAAGTTTGAACATGCCGCTCTACTTATGCGCCGGAATGAGCAGCTGCTGCAGCTGTGGCGCCTGTGGCCCACTTGAGGTGGCAGCTAAGGTAGCCAAGGGGCACGCACTCCGCACGCACTGCACGCACTTTTGCGCAATCAGGACGCGCCAGCGACAAGGACATAGACTGGCCCGGCGGAGCGACTGGAAAAATGTTCCTCAACATCCGGTTTAACAATATATAAAAATAGGAAATAAAAAAAAAAACAAAGCACCGCGAAGCAAACGTTTTGTAAATTCAAATGCTTGCACGAAGTGCTACAAAATGTAAAGTTAGAATTGCATTTTCTAACTTATTTGCCACCAAATTCACAGCTTGGCAGCTGTGGTGTTGAATACTCTGCCCCGATATATAATTCGCATTTCGTGTGAGTTGACGCGTAACCTTTTGCCATATAAGCGCAAAAAGTTTTCTGTATTTTGTTTCTTTTTTTTTTTTGCAATTTGCTTTTGAGGCACGCATGCCCGACAGTTGAAGTGGCTGCCGCCTCAGGCATAAATTGCATTAAATTGCATAACTTTTGTGTGCAATTAGACGGCATTGGCAAGGATATGCAAGGAAATGCAGTTCTCATATGCAAACAGCGAACGCAAATCTATCAATTTGCCGCTCGCAACCGTTTGCCGGGCGTATACTTAATAATACGCATACACCGCGTGTGCCGGTTCTTTTACTTTTTTTATCCACTCCCTACATTTCAATTAAGTAATTAATGTCTGTACAAATTCCCAAGCTTAAGGGTTGGCAAAAAAAAAATCAAAAAGAAATCAAATAAATACTGCCATACGTAAATTATACTTACAATAGAAAAAAACTTAATAGCCTACTCATCTTATACATTATTCATGGTGCAGGTGGCACCAATTTTTATTACTACAACTGCAATAAAATTTCCTTATTCATTACTTTTTTTGTAGGCTTAGAACGCGTCGCTGAGGAATTCATGGGTCGCAGGAAATGGAAACATTATCAAGATCAACTGACGCGCAACCAATTGAATATCGCAGAGCAACAGCCCATATCAATATCGACAGAAGCAGAAGACAACAAACACAAGGAGAGCCACTGCAAGCCACTGAACCACCGTTTAGAGCAGCCCAACGGTCAACATTTCAACAACAATAACGCGCTGCAATTCAATAGAGATTTTGGTAAGTTCGCAAGCAAAACAAGTAGGCGGGTGTTACCGTCTCCGCAATACTCTTTTACAGTGCAATAATTGCTTAACACAGTTTTGAGTTGTTACGTTTTATTTTTAATTTGTCTGATCGATATTTAAGGAAGGTCACCACAAATATCTGCAACATTTTGTAACTCCCGCTGTGAAATTTTGGGAATAATAAATTTTTAGCGGGTTATACAGGTTCCATGGATTTTTATCAATTTGTCACACCCACTGTCGGGGAATACAAAAATGTTTTAGCTATCTTTAGAAAAGTTTATCAGTCATTTGTCTGCAAAATGTAATGTATCTATCTTTAAAATGGAGGGAGATAAATGAATTTAATTTAATTATCACGACCCCCCAAAGTGCGTATTACGTTTATACGGACACTGCACAAATCGAATATACTGTTTTCATATCAAGAACAAGTAGAAGAAGCTATATTCAAGCAGAGACATCAATCATATGTGTTGCACACCATTGCAGACAACAACAACACATCACAAGACCACGACTCAATAGCAACATCACGTAGCAGCTCAGGCTCACCGTCACCACCGCCAGAACCCAACGATTGGACACCGTCTGATAAGTGCAATTTCTGTGTTAACGGTCGCTTGCTAACGGTAAACGCCAAAGGCGAATTGGTGGCCGAAACAACAACAACCGCGTCCAGCCACAACTGTAGCAACAACCTTAACAACGGCTCAGCTTTGCAGCAGGTAAGCTATCTCACTCTCTCTCCCTTTTCCTCCCTCTCAGGCCGGTCAGTGTTATTTTCTTAATATGACATTAAATTATCGTACACATAATGCAACTTTCCCATGCAGCACGACAGCGACAGCAACTCGAGCGCATCGCTGCACATCAGCAGCAGAAATAACAACAACAATAACAAGAACACCACCACCAACAACAACAGCAACAACAACAAGCATAGAGTACGCCACAACGCCGCCACGACGTCATCGTCGTTGTCGTCGTCAACCTCAATTGAATTTTTCAAGCTGTTAACCCAGCAGGCAGCCGAAATGACATCAATGGAATCGATGGCCGCCAAGCTGGCACAGTTCACAATGATGGCTGATTTCAATCTGATGAGCACGCTGGTCAATCAACAACATGCTAGCTCGGTAACACCAACTACCTCGGAATTATCTGCCGCCGCTGCCAGTCCCACGCCTAAAGATACGCCCAGTCCCAATGCAGATGCGCCTTTGGATCTAAGCAGCAAGCCATCGCCAAATTCATCGATCAGCAGCGATATAAAGACATCCAGGTAAGTTTTATTTTTGCACATTTTTTAATATATACACATCTGAATATTTACCGATGTGTCTGGTACATATGTACTTAATTTTACCGTATATGCATACGTATAAAAATCTGGGGATGCGCAAACAAGAAATATTTTAATGCAATACATACAAATACATAAAAGAAAAAACACAAAAAATACCTCATTTAAATGCTCTTTTATAATTTATTTTACAGTTAACATTAATAAATTTAAATAATGTAGAAATTAAGCCGAAGCAGTAAAACATCTGTTCTAATGCGTTATTACCTGAGTTTCGAATTTACCCTAAAATTTAATCTATTGCCTTTTGGCGCTAACAATACCATAAACATAATCCAGCTTGAAGGCTAGGTCAGATCATTTGTTAGCCTAACTATTTTTCAGTTTGCATATTTTATCAAACATCAATTTTTGTAGACTGAGGTACTATAACTATATAAATGATTAAAATAAACATCACATAGATCACACATAAAATTCAAACTAAACCGGTTTTAACAGTCAGTCATGTTATAAACTAATTAAAGCCACTGACAATTGGTTAGGCGCACAAACGTCATAGAAAGTGTAATATGCCCAACTTGAACTATAAATACAAAAACACAAAAAATAAACAAAAAAAATGGTGTTCCAGCAGACAATACATGAGATAATTGCACTTTGGGCACTGGCCCGCCTCTGACACTGCATTTATTGTAGCATACTTAACAGGGCGGCGGGGCGGGACACATGGGTGGCACTCGGGAAGCTTTATTGTTGTGCGCCTATGTAAAAATTGTGCAATTACACATGCACGTGTATGTGTGTACAAATACATAAGTATGTGTGATGCGCCTACTCTGAGCATATTCACCTTTGTATGTGTGTGTGTGATGTATGGTTTGAGTGCGGTTTATGAAACGATGCCGAAAATTACACATACGCCCCATAGCACGCAGCCAGCGCTGCGTTGGCCACGCTTAATTACTGACACTGGGCGTTGCGGGAGGTGGGAGAGCACTGCCTCCGCATAAATTTGCATCAAATTTAAGCAGCCAAAAAAAGGAGAAAAATGTAAAAACAATGCAAGCAGTGAATACACAAATTTATGTTTTTTATGCAGTGTGTGTGTGTAGCATCTTAACTCCTTTTTATTTTTGCCTGCTATTTTTTTAATTACTCTAAAATGTTCAGGACCACCTAGCCTATTATTTATGTTCTGTGTGTGTGTGCACTTCAGACGACAGAGACAAGCGTCAGGGGCGTCGACAACGTGTGCATAATTTTCCAGCTCTTCCACAATTTTCGTCATTACTTTTTTCGGTTGTTGGTTTTTTTTGTGGCAACTGTGGCAACAACAGCAACGTCGGCGGCTGTGGCTGCCACTTGAGCCGCAAAACACAAGTCCTTGTCTATTGTCTAAAGCATGGCCAAGTGTTTGTTAGCAGCTGCTGCTGCTGCTACTGCTGCTGTTGCCTTGCATCATCGTGCACCTATTTTAATTGTTGTAATAAAAAGCAACGAAAAATGTGTGAAAAACAATGGAGGACCGACAGGAAACGAGTTGACAGGAACTGCAGCAGGCTAAAGAAGTTAAAAGCCACAGATCGACAAGTGCTCAATGGCTGCCAAACATGTCCAGTTGCCAGCACGTATACCAATGCTAACAGGCACACACACACACACATGCATAGTTATCAAATGCATCCACATGCCCCATCCCCAAGGACTCAGCCAAAAACACTTGAAATACAAAAGCTACTGACGCTGCAATTTTTGGCTTTTTTCGAGCGTTTATTATTACGGTTTTTATTTTATTTTTTTTTTTTTTTGTATATATATACAGAGAGAGACCTCTGCATCTGCTGCCGCTTCTGCTGCTGCTGATGATGATGAGGCGACGACATCGCCACTCCAAGTCAAGCGTCGAGATGTCGGCGCTGCAGCAGCGACGTCGCCGTCGTCGTCGGCACCGGGCGCAGCAGACAGAAAATGAGTGCATCATATCGATCGCTTTTTTTTCCCCACTGCGTTTTACATTTTTTACGTTTTTTTTTTTTTTTGGTCTTTCTTCTTGCTACTTTTTTCTATGCAATGTGCCAAAGGGGTGTGCGCGAGGACGGAAGGGAGCGGCAGAGTGTTGTCGCTGTGTATATATGTATTCATTATTTTTCGTTTACGAAAAATTCTCGGTGCCCACCCACACAAACGCACACAACACACAAACATACAAGCACCGAAAAAAGATTGTGAGCGTAATAACTGGCATAGACTGATGGCGTTGACGTCAACGTTGACGTCGGCAGCGACTGCAGCGTCGCTTCAACCATTTGGCCCCAAAAAAAAAATACTAAATAAAAAAAAGAGAGCGAAATAAAAAAGCTTAATGCGTGCACTTGCTATTGTTATAGTCAGTGCTGTAGTTGTAACTGTTGTTGTTGCTGCAGGGCAGCAATTTTTAACCGTTTTTTCGTTGCCCCCTTTTACCCATTTTCGTTCATTTTGTTTTATTTTATATACTTTTTTTTTTATTTTTTGCCATATTTTTGTCATTTCAATGACCGTTGGGCGGTCAGGTGGGTCGGCCTGGTTGGTTGGCTGCACGTCAGCCTGCCTGATTGCCGTTATATGTTATATGTGTGCGTGAATGAAATGTCGCTTAAATGAGCGAGATAGAAAAAAAAACGCATACAAAATGTTCAACAGCGACAGCAACGTCAGCAGCGACGTCGACAGCGCTGGCCGTAAAAAATGAGTGCATATCTTCCGAAAAAATGCAACTGCATATGCGTATATATGTATGCGTGTGTGTGTGTGTTTGTGGGTGTATGTGTGTGGGTGGTTGTTTGCTGCGCACGCATCAAGTGTAAGGGGCAGAAGTGGTTGGGGAGCGGCAGCCTAGTAGATGGGCGCCTGCGTTGGCAACAAAAACAAACATGCAATTGCATTCATACAAAAATATAAAAAAAACACCCGCACACACACACACACACCAACACACATGCTGGTACCGGCACACGCACACATGCATTTAATACATTTTTAACAAAATTGCATTCGACGTCGTCAACACACAAACACATAGAACATAGCCCTGGAACGGGACACAGTACGCCCCAAGCCCACTTTTGCCCCACCCACTCAAATGTCTCCTCCCCTTTCCCTATCAGGCAATGTTTTTGCCGCGTCCCGCCACTGACAAATTTAGCGACCACGTTGCATGCAACAAAATGAAAAGACAACAGAAAGAAAAAGTTAAATTAATTTCATAGACGCGATAAAGGGAACAAAAATAACAATGCAAAATATACAAGAAAAAGTTTAGAGTAACAGATTTTTATGTTTAATGGCTTTTTTATGAAGATTTGGTTCCTACTATGTATTTGCTCCTGAAACTTATCCACATTACAGTTATCAATCACAATTTGTTTTTAGTTTTTGCGAAAAATATAATGAACCAAATATCAGATGTATTTCTCGAGAAAGGAAGGAAAGAATTACAATTTTACCTGAAAATTATTATTATTTTTTTTATTTTCTTCATTATATTCTTTCTTTTTTTTTTTTTTTTTTGTTCGCTGTTATAATTATGTTATCATTAAGCTTATAGCTACATATACAAATATATATCAAAGATTATTGCTTACCATATAGCTTGGTCTCCACTTTCGTTATATAATTAAATGTATTTTAAATTTTTCCTTCCTTGACACATGCTTGGAAATTTGCATCGAATGGTCAAGAGTTTTATTATATTATATATATTTTATATATTATAAAGTGAAACTTACAACCTAGAGAGTTTCAGCTTTCTTTTGTCCCAATGTTATGTGTAATTAAATAGCAAAAATTTTTTTAACATTCCAATAATGTGCTGGTTAAAGTATCTTTTACTATTTTAGCATTTTGGTGTTATTAAGGTCGAAACTGGTATAAATTATATGTGTATTTATATTTAACCCAACGCCCTCAGAAAGCCCAAAAATTATTACCAACCCATTGGTCGTATTGTGCATTTCATGTATGTGAGTGGTTGAGAGCTGTGGATGGCTGTGTTTTCATATGTGTGTGTGTGTGTGTGCGTTGTGTATTCAAGGCACACAAAAGGTGTGGGATGAACCGACAAAAATGCGATATGCGCATAAAAATGTCAGCAACAACAAAAAGAATAAAAACATAGTCCGTTGCAGCAGCAGTTGCCGGTGCAATTGCAGCAAGCGTCAAAATTACAACAACAGCAGCAGCAACAACAACAACGAAAATATGCAACAAAAATAATGCAAAAAATCAACCCTTTTTTGCGTGGCGGTTGCCGTTGCTGCCACAAATTAAAACAAAATGTCAGAAAAACGAAAAAATCGAAAATTGCGAGAAAAAAACGAGAACGCCAAAAAAAAACAAACAACACAGTGGAGCGGGCGAAGTGCAACGCAAATGAATCCTCGCTACATGCGTGCAACAAAAACAGCAGCAACGAAATTCATGGCATCGGCAACGCTGTCAGCGTCGACGTCGACGTCGGCAGCGGCTGTTGCAACAGCAAATTGCAATTGAAGTGCATCCAAAAGGTAAACGACACCAACAACAACAACAACAACAGCAACAGCAACAAAAACAACATAAAAATCAAAACGACATTGAAATGACATTTTTCATTAATATTTGCAATCCTTTTTTTTTTTGAAGCGCTTTATTGCCGTCGCACCTTGGCAACTGGAATTTTACCGTTTCGCCAGGCGCAATTATAAACATTTTTCACATTTAATTTTCACCCTTTTTCGGCCATATTATTTTGTATATACTTAGCCCGCAAATGGGCTGAAACGCCAAAAAATATATTTAAAAAAAAAGAGGCAAATAAAAAGTGTCGCCCCGTCCACTTTTCGGTCAGCAGTTGCTGCTGCTGCTGCTGCTGCTGCCGCTGCAGTCATTGCCACATGCCACCTGCTGTTGCAGCCGCACACAATTTTTGTTGTCTGCGCAATTTTCAGACATTTTCCAGACGTGAGCGCGAGCGCGATCCTTCAAAAACAAACAAAAAAAAAATTGGCAAAAACAAGAAAAAAGCGCCAACTTTTCAGTCAACTTTTCTGCGCTGGCCCACAGCCCACAGCGAGGACAAGAAGCTGTGCGTTTCCGCTGCCTGGCGACAGCCAGTGCAATGTACTGCAGCCGCAGCCCATGGCCAGGAGTGAGAGCCAGCCCAGCTTGCCCTTGCCCACCACCCACTGTGTTGCCAAAAGGGTCTTGGTCTCAACTCGTCTCGCCGAGTCTCGTCGCCTTTCGTCTCCCTGCTGGCTGCGCATAAAGAAAAGAAAAATTTCGTATGGCTTTCACTGATGTTGCTGCTGTTGTTGTTGTTGTAGCTGATGTTTTTGTTGTTTTTGCTTTGCACAAAAGTTGCCTTTTGAAACGGGCTACCAAAAGTGCGCTCCACCCGGCCAAACGGAGTGGCTGGAGGCACCACCAAAGCGCCAAGTGGTGCGGCTTGGCTCGAGCTTGGCATTAAGTGAAAAATGCTTCTCTTTTTTCTGCTTTTTTGTTTTTTTGTAAAATTCGTCTAATGAACTTCAAAAACATGTTTGTCCCTGCCTTGGCTGGCAGGCTGACATCTTCGTTACCCCCAAGCCGCCCACTCACCCCCTGCGGCAACCCGTCATCACTCACCCCGTGACGTGTCATCTTTTGTCTCTGCAGCAGCCAAAATCAGGAAAAAGAGAGAATATAAAAAAAAGTAACAAATTTTTCTATGCTACATCCTTGCCATTGCCTTTGACAAGGACAACGTCGCCGTTGCCTGCTGCAGACATTTAAGAAGCGCTCATTGTCAGTGCTTTCAAGTGTGTGTGTGTGTGTGTGTGTGTGTGTGGGTGTGTAAGTGAGTGTGTGAGTGCCCAATATGTGAGCACCGAAAAAAATTATATGCTCGCTGGGCATCATGAAGTGGCAAGAGTGAAAATAATATTTTGTCAGCTAATACTTTTTTGCTTTGAACTGAAGTCAATCACAAAAATCTGTCAAACGGAACAGAAGTGGCAGCAAAGCTACTAGACAATATATACTGGGCAATTACCTCCATAGTCCATTTGCATTCCAGTCGTCCACAGTCCTAATCTCAATATAGAAATTTGAATCTCTCACCTTTTGCATTCAATTGAAAGTGCATTCATTAATTAACTTGCAAATGAAAATAATAGATGATACTAATACGAATAAGGAGTATTCGGCACTCTGAATATATATAAAATAATAACAAAAACAAAAGAAAAATATTATTCATTTTCAACGACAATTTTCCCTATAAGAATTTAGTAATGCACTACACAGAAAGAAATTGGTCACATAATTCATATAGTAATGTTTAAGTACTGCCAAACAAAGAGATATGATCAGTAATATATAAAAGATAATTTAAATAAATTATTCTAAAGTAGGTTTATTTATACATACATTTAGGTATTTAAAAATTGTCGATCGAGCTTACCACCGCTGCAATTAAACACAAATTGAACTTACACAAACCTTCCTCTGCTTCCTTGCAGAACTCTGTCGGACTGTGCCACACCAGGGGCCCGTCGCACATACAGCCAGGACGATCTGAACAGCGCGCTGCAGGATGTGCTGGCTAATAAGCTGGGCACACGCAAGGCGTCCGGCCAGTACCAAGTGCCGCGCTCTACCCTGCGGAACAAGCTGTGCAAGATGTCCTCGGATGGAAAGCGGCCGAATGCGCCAACGCCGCCGGAGCTAGAGGAGCATGACGAATCTGGTGATGAGGCTGGCGATGGCGATAGCAATGCGTCCACGCCAACGCCGAGCTATCAGAATATCGCCCAGCACATGGTGGCCACCGAGCATCTGCGCAAGCTGAGAGTCATGTCCGAGCACAATGGCAGCGAACTGGGCGACGACCAGGAACCGGCTATGTCGCCGAAGTCGGCACGGCCACAGAGTGGCGGCACACCCACAACAACAGCAGCAGCAGCAGCAGCAGCGGCAGCGGCAACAGCAGCCGGCGTCAATCCCGGCGGACTGCCCATGCCCATCGATGCCAGCGTGCTGCTGCACACACTGATGCTGGCTGCGGGCATCGGTGCCCTGCCCAAGCTGGACGAGACGCAGACTCTGGGCGATGTGTTGAAAACGCTGCTGATGGCCAACAGTGGCGGCATTTTGGCCGATGCCCTCGCCGGCGCGGTGGCGACCAGCCAAGAGAGCAATGGGACTGCCTCGCTGGTGCAACAGCAACAACACCAGCAACAGCAGCAGCAGCAACACCAGCAACTGGCCGCTTTTTGCCGCCATCTACCAAAGCCTGAAACGCCTGAGACCAGCTCCTCGCTGGATGCCAATGAGGCATGCGAGGATCCCATACTGAAGATTCCGTCCTTCAAGGTCAGCGGCGCACCCAGCGTCTCGCCGACACTGCGCTGCAATAGCAGCGGTAGCGGCAACAACAGCAGCAACATCAGCAACAACAACAATAACAATAACAACAACAACAACAACTCAAACATGAGCAGCAACCGCAACGGCGGCGAACACAGTCCACACTCCGCCTCGCCAATGCTCGCCGCAGCTGTTGCCGCCGCGGCGGCCAACAACAGCTACAGGCAAAACAGCGGCAATAACGGCGGCAACCTGCTGTCGCCGTCGCCGACAGCCATACAGAAGATGATGGCCAATACCATCCAGCGCAAGATCAACGAGCAGAGCAGCCAGGACAGCCTGCTGGGGCTCGATAAGCGCAACAATGGCAACACCAGCGGCAGTGAGTGCAGCAGCAGCGGCGGCAACATCAGCAGAAAGCCCAGCATATCGGTGGCAAAGATCATTGGCGGCACAGACACCTCACGTTTCGGCGCCTCGCCCAATCTCCTCGCCCAGCAGCATCACAGCCACCTGAATGCCCATCATGCGCACCAGCATCAGCACCAGCAGCACCAGCAGCATCAGCAACAGCTAAGCGCACAGGATGCGGCTGCGCTGGCCGCCGGCAAGGGTACGCGGCCGAAGCGCGGCAAGTACCGCAACTACGATCGAGACAGCCTGGTGGAGGCGGTCAAGGCTGTGCAGCGCGGCGAGATGTCTGTGCATCGGGCCGGCAGCTATTACGGCGTGCCGCACTCGACGCTGGAGTACAAAGTGAAGGAGCGGCATTTGATGCGGCCGCGCAAACGGGAGCCAAAACCGCAACCGGATCTCGCTGGGCTAACGGGCGAAAGGAATAAGGTGAATCCAAATATGATTGGACTCAATCATCTCGACAAGCTGAAACCGGGCGGCAGCAGCAACAGCAGCAACAGCAACGCCAACAACAGCACCGGCTCCAAACTGAGCAACGCCCTCAAGAGCAACAGCGCGGCGGCAACGGCGCCGAATGGCATCAAGCTGCCCATTTTTGATGCTGCACCGCAAATGTCCTTTCAGTCGAGCATGTTCTGGCCGCATGCGAATGCTGGCGCCAACTATGGGCTGGACTTCAATCGCAGTCCCGAATTTCTCAATACGCAACTGGCCGAGGTGATGTGCAGCGGCCCGCTGGCCGTGGCCGCCAATCACCATGCCGGCATGAAGAGCGCCCTGGAGTTTACCGAGAACATGTACGACGGCATCATACGGAAAACGCTGAACAGCGATGGCGATGTCATTGGTGGAGGCGGCAGTGGAAGTGGCGGCGGCGGCGGCGGCATCAGCAGCGGCAGTAACAATGGCAACGCGCTGTTGGATCAGCTGCTGGTGAAGAAGACGCCACTGCCATTTACCAATAAACGTAGCAACGATTACATTAACGCCGCCTGCTCCAACGCTTCAGAGATCGTTAAGCGGCCCGGCAGCCCGCTGGGCGCCTATGCGGATATCAAGCGTGAGCGCCTCAGTCCCATGCGCAGTCCGGAGAGTGCTAGCAGCGATGAGGATCATGAGCATTCTAGCAACATCAACCACAACAATAACAACAACAACAACAATAACAGCGATCTGGCGCACAATAAGAACAACAACGGCAGCAGCACCAGCAACAACAACAACAACAGCAACAATGGCAATGGCCGCAGCCGGATGACATCGCGCGACTCAGAAACGGACGCCAGCAGCTTGAAGAGCGAACACTCGCAGAGCTCGGCCCGGCTCGCCAGCGCTGGCGACAAAATGATGGATCTCAATGGTAGCAACAGTGTCAAATATGAACCGGAGCCGCAGGCAGCGCAAATCTCGCCCAGCAGTTCCATATTGCACGAAAAGCTGGCGCAAATCAAGGCCGAGCAGGCCGACTGCAATGTCGTCGAGGATCAGTTATAGAGCATGTGGCGCTCAGACGACTGTCCGCAGCAGCAGCAGCAGCAACAGGTGGCATCAACATTTGTGTGGCCACCTTTGGCCGCACACTACTATAGTTTCTAGTTGGGCAGTGTTTGGATGAGCATCCGGTCAAGTGTAGTTGTATTGTACAGGCATTCTAAAATTGTGTATGTGTCTATATATAAATCACATAAGATAAAACGCAAACCAAATTTACCCTATATACACACACAGAAACACACACACACATATATATATACAAAAAACAAAAGAAAAGAGCCCAATTTTGAAAAATGCTAAAAGCCGCGCCGGCTTCAATTGTTAGTAGTCAATAAACACGATACAAAAACAAACATTAGCATACATACATACTTAAATATGTATTTACACATATGAAGTACACAAGAACAGCAACAAACAACAACAAACAAACATACATAAATACATACAGTATTTATGTATATTTATTGTTTAGTTTTTGACAATCGACAAATAGGCATTCTCTTGTACAAACTTTCTAAAAACAACAAAATAACTTTAACAAAAAAACAAAAACAAAACAAAACCTACAAATAATTAAAACAACCAAAATTAAGAATATAAAAAGCAAAATCATGTTTTAAGACCAGTACGGAATTTTAAACAAAAAAAAAACAAACAAATATAATTTGCGTTTTTTTAGTTTATCAAGTAGCCAAAAACTATAATGCGTTCGCATACATTTTTTTTAATTAAAACAAATAATAATATACAATACAAAATAAACAACACAAGCAAAGAAACAGCCAAAACTATGCAGCGCCTGCATGCGAGTTGTACGCAAAATTCATGGAAAAAATCCAAACATTCCAAAATCTTTACTTTTAATTTTGTTTAAATTAAACATAAAAACTTTATATGTGATTTTTGATCTACGCAAACGTAATGCAGTCGCCATACGCATAGCTACTGACAGACCCAACTACAATAACTACAGCAAAGACCATAACAAAACATAACAGCAACAACAAAAACATCTACAATATCCGATCAATAACAACAACAACAACAAACTTAATAGCCAACAAACAATAATAACAATAACAATACAACACTACAAAAAAATAGCAAAGCAAAATTCAAAAACTTCAAACAAATTAAAACTAAATTCATTTCTAAACAAAACAAAAACACAATTATAAAAATTATTAAATTTTATTTTTCATTCATTTAAATGAAACTTACAACCCTAAAACCTTAAAGAAAAAGAAGCATACAAAAACGGAAATCAATAAACAAAGCTGCCTTCACATTTACAAATTAAATAAATTGATAAGAGAACGAGAAACGTTAGGTAAAAAAAGCACACAAAATGATAATAACAACAAATTGAAATATACGCAAACGCTAAATTCACAACAACTAAAACCACCAACAACAACAAAAACACTCCCAGCCAACCCATCTCAGCTCACATTACAAAAAAAAACCAATTACTTACACAAACTATCATTTTGAAATCCGAATTAAAATTTCACTTTATGCAGCCACACCAAATGAAAATTACATAATAATATATATATATAGAAAAAATTAAAATATATACATATATGTACGTACGTATATGAAAGCAAAATTTTGATGTTTCGATGTTTATATAAATACAAATTAAGCTATGTGTTTAGTATAAAAAATAAAAATTATACATCGGCTATTAAATAATTTGGCAAATATTATAAAGGCACATACAAAAAAAAAAAGATATACATAAAGTCTATATGCTGCCCCTTCAAGAAAAAAATTAAATAAAGTGAAAAAAAATGAAAAGAACTTTTGATATAAGCATAAAATAACTCTATATATATATTTATGTATGTGTGTGTCTTCATCACTACGCGTATACCTCAAACAAAACACATGATCATTTTGAGCAACTATATATTAAAATGTACTTATATACACTCTATACACTCTTTACACAATATACAAGGACAAAACAAATGAACATTTAACATATTTACACCGTAAAAAGTAACAACCTCTCCTACCAGTACACACCTTTTTGGCCAACATTGAGTCACACACGCCCTTTCGATGTCTCTTGATTTGAGAAAACGTTTCAAAATTATAGATGGGTTACTAAATGTCTGCGTAAATAAAATAAAAAAAACAGTAAATATATATAAATGTACCTAAAAAAACATATTTTGTGTGCTAGTTAGTAAGTGTCAAAAAGAATTAAAAATATAAACAAAAACAATATAATTATTAAAAACAAAAACATATATATACAACATACATATGTATTTTTAAAGTCGGTATGTCAAAATGTTTAGTAAATTGTAACGACAAACAAATATATAAAAAAACAAAAATTCTATTCAGCAAGTTTGTGAGAAAAATTATATTAACAAAATCATTTAAAAGCATTTATAGTAAAAGAAGAAATTATTTATAATTTAAGCATGAAAAACTTCAAAGAATATTTATTGGCTAATCTTTAAAAATACATTTGATGTGCATAAATGTTGTGGTTAGTAACAAATATCTATATGACAAAATTCAAAATTTATATTGAGGCATACATAAAATCAAAAACTAAATATTTGGTGTATCAATAAAAAAAAATTCAATAACAAGCAAGGAATATAAAATTTAGTAAATTATTTGCATCACGGCATGCGAAATGTATGCGTATCAAACCAACAACAAAAAAAACATAAATTGTTTATTATACGACAAGAAAAAATCAAAACAAAAAGTATTTATTGCTAATTTAATTATATTTGAAGTATACATAAATATTTATTATACATACATATACATATATATTAGACACACTATCTGTGATTAATAATCCAAAATTTTGAAGAAACTTTTTCTGACTAATGTTGGTTAGGCATTCATATAAAAACACAATCTAAACAAAAATATAATAATGAAAACTTATTATAATAATTAAACATATAGAAAAAGCTATAAACAAATGGTAAAACGATCGGATACAAATAATTGACAACAATAGCAACACACAGAGCACAAGTAAAACTATCATGTTTTTGAAGCAAAAGGGACTTCTTAACTGTTCCCACATCAGGTTACAGTTAACAGCAGAAAAGTATGGCAATAGAATTAGAGCCTGACTACTTTTTCAAACTGTTATATAGCAAGGCAACAACTACAGCACATCACTAAAAACATACAACAGTTCAGAGCATATATAGGTGTACATATATTTTGGAAAATTTTTTACTCAAAACTTACAAAAAAATGCAGACAAACCAGTCTACTTATAAACAACATTATAATAACAGCTTTGAAAAAATGCAGTGTAAACATTTTATAAAACAAAATTATACAAAACAAAACTACAAAAAAACTAAAAAAAAATAAAAAAAAAACACACACACAACAACAACAACAAAAAATATATGCAATTGCATTACATTTATTTTGTTTATAAAAAAACCGCAAAAACGAAAAATTATATGTAAAAAGACGATAAACAAAAAATCAAACTAAAATTAATGAAAAATAAAAAAATAAAGTGCAATTATACGGTTTATATGTATTAAGAAGCAAAACGTTAAAAATTATACGAAATTTAGCCAATATTTCGAAGCATGTTCAGCATAATTTCAAGGCCGGTTCGCCCAAGCAACCAATTAATTGATGTGTTTATAAACGATTAACCAAGAAGCATGCCAGCCTAGCCACCAGGTCTGGGCGCGTGGTTTTGTGCTTTGTGTCTGAGCTACCCAGAAAACATCGCACAAACCAAAAGTACATAAAACAATTAAACCCAATATTACACACAAAAATGGCATTCTTACGAGTGTATATACAATAGAAAACTGAAAACTGATAACAACCAAGCCGAATGTTAAGGGCGTGAGATTCTGAAATATCAACCTAATAGGTAGGTTTAAATGTCGAATGTAATGAGTAACAGCTTGAGAATGTTGAATTGTATAGAATTTTTGCATGCTAACCTCTGGCCACCGCCGCAATTCGCATGCCCAAAAGTTGGCAACAACAATTTGTGGCTAAGCGTTTAGCCAAGCAGGTGAGCGTGCAAAAACGCTCAGGTACGTGTTTTATTTTTCGGAGAGAAAAAAGATTGATTACCCATACATTACTTATTCTTTGTTTACTACAAATTAATAGTTAATAATTGTATAAAGAAAACAAAAAACATTAAATCGATATACTTACTAATAATTAAATAATTGTTTAAAAAAAATTTCTTTAGCATGCTTAAAGAATTGCTCACCTTTGTGTATAAAATATAATTTGTTCAACACGAATCAAAATTTGCTGAATATAAGTGCATATATACTTAGTGTTTATTTTCTCTCTTTAATTTATGTATATGAATTAGTGCATATTATTACAATTATTATAATTATCTGTACGCGCAGTCTACGCAAAATAGACAAATCAAAATTTTTACTTATTATTATTATCTATACATATATTTTTTTAAATAATATTATTAGAGTACACACATGTGTATGTATATTATTACCAACGTGTAGCAGACTGGCGTGTTGCCACTGTTGTTAGCCTTGATTTGTGTTTTGTATATATTAGACAACATTATAAGCTATTCTCTTTAATCAATTTTTATAATATTACGAACGGGCAACACATTTGACTTATAGTGCAATTGTTTCAAACAAACAAACAACAAACAAATATATATTAATAACAACTGATATAATTTAACAGATTTCTTTGCAATACCAAGAAGTATGTATATGTAAACAACAACCATTATTATTTAACGAAGAAAACCTTTTATTGAAAATCAAAAATCATTATAAGTGCACATAACATTTATAGACATTTAAAGTATATGCCTATGTTCTTCAATTATACGCACGCAACTAAAGTCAATCTTAGTTTTCATTTTGCTAAAAATACAAAAATAATTAATTAATAAAATAACAACAAAAATTTGCAGTCAGGAACCAAACATCACAAAATTTTATTGTTATTTCTAAAGCAGTTTTAGAAACGAGAAACAATTAAAAGTAATTCAATGTTAAGTTGTGCCAACAAAAAAAATTCAGAACACAATTTATTACAATTTACTTGAGCGGTAAGCGATCTTCACGAAAATGCAAAGAACACAAACAAACAACAAGAAACAATAGCCCAAATCAGCCCAGCAAAGACAACCAACAACAGCATCGAAAACCAACAACAATAGCCCAAAATAATTGAACTAAAAATTGAGAAATATTCAAGAATATAATATACAATATATTAATATTGTATACGAGTACATATATATGTACCATAAAAAAGACAAATTAATAAGACAACAAAACACAAAGCCTGACGTCGATTGTACTTTTCTTTTTTCTTCAAATACTTACCGAACAATTTTATTAAACAATAGTACTACTCTTATAACAAACTAAAATAGCAACAGTAATAGAAATAGCCATAGCCACAAACAATTAACTTTAAAAACCAACAACAAACACACATACACCCAAGCAACACAACTAACAAACCCGAGAAAACAAAACAAACAAACAAACAGAAACAATTAATTTTCAAACAGTTTTCAATTCATAGCAATAACCAATACAATAGCCACATAATTAACGATCATAGCCAAGCATTCAATAGACAAGACAATTATAGACACCAAGAGAAAAAAGAAGCAGAACAAGATCGAGGAGAGCGCCGAGCAGTTTGCACATTGCGTATACGCGTTGCACAGGTATATGCAATGCATTGCACAACTCTCGAAACGTTTGTCATAAGTAAATAAAACAATTTTTATTTCAATTATCCAGTCAACCATCACTCTACATACCATAGATACAGATACAATTAATTAAAAGAATAATAAAAAACAATAGCCCTAGAAAAGACATATTAATCATATTAACCAATTAAAATAAAATTACAGAAAAACGAAAAACCAACAGCAATAGATCTAAGTTATTGGCAAATCCAAAGGCAAACATTAATAGAAAACAAAAGATTGCATCTAAAACAGACAAGTAATACTCTTCTAAGCGAACAGTTTATTACAACTTGTATGCGTCATTTCTCAGACGTTCTTTTAAAACTAAAATTAAAAAAAAAAACAGTTTCTCGTTTTAAACAGCATACATTTAGTTCATTTTTACTACAACAAAGACAACGCCCTAGTTGCGTTTAAACTGATGCAAGTACAATACAAAAACAAAAAATAAACAAAAAAATAACAATCAAGAACATAGCAAACTGAGCAAAATTTTATTTTGCATTTATCAATTACAGCAAAATACTTTTTTTTTGTGTAAAACATAAACAAGGCAAAAAGTGTTTGACAGCCAATAAGCGTAACTACACATAAATGCATTATGATTAGCAATAGCCCATAAGTACAGATAAAATAGCATTAACACCAGGACATCAAAAACAAAAATAGCAAAGATAAAAACTTAAGCAATCACCAGCCAAGCATGCAAAATGAAAATGTTCATAAAACCGATTATTTTAATGCTAAATTCCATAGAAATAATAATATTTAAATAATGTTTGAAAAATTCTTTATTTTACAATTAGTTCTTTACAGCGAAAAATGTTATATATATTTATGTATATTAATTTTTACATAAACAAAAAACAATAAGAAATAATTTGAAAAGAAAAATTAATATAATTTTTTTAAGTACCAACAAAAATGCTTAGTTTGGCTACAAATATAAACAAAACAGTTTTAGGATTGAGATAAGTTATATTTAAATTAAAATTTGTTTAGCGTGCATAATTGTTATATATACACTTCTAATTAAGATTAAGTTTATGATTTTCGTTATTTTTATTATTTACTTATTATGTTTTAAACGCAAAAAGATTTATATATTATATATTTACGCTGAAAATGTTTATTAATAAAAACAAATATTTTAGTTAACCAACTGCAGTTTTTATTTTAATTTCCATATGTTTTTTGTTTTTAGAAATACAGAGGCTTTTATTTTAAACTTTCTGTCTAAATAAAGCGGCTACATGAAAAATTAATTAGCTTTATATATTTACACACATACAATTGCTAAAAGTATTATCTTTAAATGCCATAGTAATCTATGAATAATGCAGCTATTATATACATAACAATAGCCCAAAGTAGATATTGATACTAATGGTGTTACCAACTTGGAAACATTATCCATATAATATCAATATTTGCTCCATTTTCACATTTGACAAAATAAAATAGATAAACAACAACAACAATAAATTGGTCAAAAACATAAATGCCGAATTTGATTGGGAATTTAATAATTCTATTCATTTCAATTTAATTTTTCTCAACGATTTTCAAATAATTGATTTAGTTCAACCCACTGAAAACTTTGAAAAAAAGACACTTATATACTAGCAATGTTTTAGACCTGGCTATGAAGGCAAAACTATAACATACTAATAAAGCTATCGTTAATCTAAACTCAACAGCTTCAGGGACCAAACAAATTATTTGAAATCTGGTAATCATTTGATGAACATCAAAATTAAAATGGAAATTTTACGCATATCTGAACAGAAAATAACATCGATATGCAAAACAAAAAATATTCATTTATAATCTACCAAAAATCAAAAATCTAAAAATTAATATATATGTATGTATGAATTAAATTTATAAAAAAAAGGAAAAAAATAAAACAAAAACAGATGTACGTATGTACATACAAATCCCCTTTGGTAATATAAAATTTAAATATATAAAACGGAACATAAATTTCAATAAATGTCTGTCAAAACTTCAGGATAATGAAAAATTATAAATGTAAGAAAATTTGTATACGATACGCGAGTAAACAAAATTGAAAATTTATTAAGAATATTCACAAAATAAGAATTTGGCTGAAATAAGTTGAAAAATTCAAAATCGCCATCAAATTTCAAACTAAACTTAATTTAGTTGAATAGAAAATTATTATTTGGTGTAATTTTGGTGTAAATAAGTAAATTTAAATATCAAAAAACTAAATGCTAGGTGGGTTTTCTACAGCAGGCAAAAAAAATAAGAAAATAAATCACACAAATTTAAACAATTAAATTAGCAAAATTTATGTCAACTTAGTAAATGATAAATTTAAATTTATAGTATATATTTGTGTATGTCTGCTAAAATTCTATGTACGCAAAAATAATTATTATTGTCATGGATATTTATTTTAAAAAGTTTTTTAGTTCTCATTACAAATTCAATGCCAAGATCAATATTTCTAATTGCATTGAAATTATATGAACAACAAACCTTTCGGTTGCTGTTAAAAAAGTGTCATTGTAAAAAACAAAAAACATAACAAAAAATAAATAAAAAAAAAACAATAAAAAATAATTTGCAAAGAAATAATGATTAGATTTGTGTATATGAATGTGAAAAATAGAAAGTATAATGGCAAGATCTACTAAAGACATACATATGTACTTACAAATGCGAAAAACACAACTATTAACTTGTAATGATGTGAACATGGAGCTCTCAGTATTTTGATGGAATACTGGTAATAAAAATATAATAAAACAAAAGATATTTCTGTGTTTCATTTCAAGAATCATTGTCTATAAAATTTTTAATTTATTTTTTTTTTTTTTGTCTTCGTAGGATGTAGGGATGGTAAGGGTTAAAGGTTAAAACTAGATGGTGACACTGACCAATGGAGAGTAGCAAAAGGAGCACGAAGTCAAAAGTATAATTAATAAGTTTATAAGTTTTTAAATAAATGTAATAATTATAAAATAGAATCCCTATAAAAAAAATTAATTAGAAGTAGGCATTGTAGAAGCCGTATCATTTTATTTCACATAGTTTTCTCGAACAGAAATCAATAAAATTTTCTATAAATATAATAAACATTAAAAAAAATTTTTAAATTGAAATGGCTTTAAAACGGCTAAAGTGTGATCTAAGTCCAGAGCTTACGACCTGTCTCAAACTAGCCCAAAATGTTCGTCCCGATTGTTGTCCAATACGAGAGCGTATACCCAGCGATGCCGAATGTTTTTTGAAGGACATTTCCAACGAGCTACATAAACTTTACAAACGACATAACAGCGCTTTTACAAAACGACAGCGCATCAACGAGCTGGCACAGCCCAGAAACCGCGTTTGTCGTTTTTTGCCCAAATGCGCGTGTCCATTTAAAAAGACAATTGAGATAGTGCCAGCCGATGTGCCCACATATACACGCACCGAACAACTGGCATTGCCAACAGTCAGACGTCTCCTCAATCGTAGGCAGGAAGCACTCAATACCGGTGACAAAATTGGCGAGGGTATACTTAATCGCTGGTTGCGTTACAGCTATATGTCGGTGTATAGTCGTCTTGGCAACGTGCAGCCGATGAAGAAACCGTAAGATTTTAATTCCTATAGCTTAACACTGATATTATTCTAATCCGATAAATCTTAACAGCACCAAAAAGAAAAAGCTGACGCCCAAACAAAAGAAAATTCGAGAGAATTATATCAACAATCTGGCTAAACCTAAAAAGCCGATCAAGCCACCAAAGCCGGTAAGTCAGCCTAATCACATATTGGCCGAATTTTACATATTATTTACGCCTGTCATATAGGAACGCAAAGCGGGAGAGATCGATCAGCGGCGTCTGAAAAAACTGTCGCGTCCAAAGGTAATAATAGAGGATATTAAGCCGGAGTGGGAGTTCACTCCTAACTTGAAACAGTACAAAGCAACGGATCGGATTAAAGAATTGGCCTTGCCAGTGGAGCGCCCGAATGTGCACACTAATGAAAACCCGGAGAAGGTCTCACCAAGTGCACTGAAGTACAAGCGTAAGTAAACATACATTTTATGAGAGTTCCCCTAAACTATTTTCCACAGCCTCCGAACGCATCTTGGAGATGTCACAGCCTCTGGCCAAACACGAGGCCAATTTGGGGCCTGCCGATCTCAAAGAGGATCCATTTTCTATATCACCAAACGCGCTCAAGTACAAAATAACCTCGCGGATGAAGAAACTGGCCGAGCCAAAGGAGTTCGAAAATACTCATATACGAGAGAACCCGTTTGCTATCTCGCCGGCGGCGCTCAAAGCCAAGGCCTCGCCGCGTCTTATAGAATTGGCCAAGCCCAAGGGCTCGTAACTCTAGACTTTTATAGTTTCCATAACATTTTGGTATTTGTCTTTTGGTGTTACTTAATCTTAGTTTGTGAAATATAGTGTGAAATATTTTCTAAATTTGTATCCCTAAAGATTAATGATAAATTCATTCACTTTTGCAATAAGAGAATATAACGATTTTTATGTTTGACCAGCTCAAAGAGTTGCACATTTGGCTGGACTTATAAAATGTTTTATTGATTTTAAGTATTTTCTCCATCATGTTTCTCATTACTTTGAGTTGGTTTAAAATAATTTTTTTTTTCTTTTCTGTTGGTGTTGCATTTGCTTGAAACTAAAAGTTGGCAAAATTTAAATCCAATTTGGATTTAGCACGAAAATATAATACATAATAACAAAATAATAAACAATACGGCCAATTTGTATAACTAAAATTTTCGGGATTTGGGGGCGAGGTAATTGCACTAAACATAAATATTCGCCAGAAATAATACTCAAAGAATGCATTGAATAATGGTTAGAAATCATACTGAATGAATGAAAGGCAACTAAAAGTTTACATGTTTAACTGTTCAATAACTTATGCAATAACACAACTTCTATTATCTTAGCATGCGTGATCCTTGGGCCAGCTATTCTCGTAGCTATGTTAGCATCTGAATTCAGAAATTCACCTAGTGCAGATTGGCAATGACGGCACGCGTAAAGTCCAAAGTAGTTGACTGACCACCCAAGTCCTTGGTGCGCACCTTGCCATCCAGGAGTACCTGGTTTATGGCATTTTGAATTACTTCGCTGTAAGTGGGCAAATTAATGTGACGCAACATTTTTGTACCGCACATTAACATAGCTGTGGGATTGGCAAGATTCTTGCCTACAGCCTGTGCAAAGGTGTGACGTGCACCCTGTAAAGGTAAAAAAACCCAATGGTATTATATCTAAGGATTACAAGTTAAAATTTCTTACCGGTTCAAATACCACGCAATCTGCTGAGTATGATGCACCAGCAACGACGCCAGCCCCGCCGACCAAGCCGGAGGCCAAGTTATCGACAATGGCACCATACAGGTTAGGTGTGACCATCACATCGAACTGATTGGGATTGGAAACCATCTGCATGGTCGTATTGTCTACAATCATTTTGTCTAACAGAATGCGCGGATACAACTTTGAGACTTCTTCGCATGACTTCAAGAACAGACCATCGCCCAGTTTCATGATATTGGCCTTGTGAACAGCCGTGACCTTCTTACGATTATTTTTGGTAGCATAATCAAACGCAAACTTGGCAATACGCATCGATTTCTTGGCCGTTACGATCTTCAGACACTCCACAATACCGGGCACAGACTCGTGCTCCAAGGCTGAGTATTCACCTTCGGTCTGTTCACGAATGATGACCGTATCGATGTTGCTGTGCCGTGTTTTGACACCAGGCAAACTGCGCACATGCACCACATTCGCATACAGATCCAGATCTGTGCGGAGTTTCATGTTCAGCGTTTGCAGTTCACCCTCGTTGCTATAATCGGGTGTGGCCAAAATGCCCTGTATAAGTTTAAAAATTGAATTTGGATTAGATTTAAATTTATCGATTTATATACACTATATGGGATAGTCGACCAAGAGCAGCATACACATACCTTAATGCACACTTTGTTCTTCCGTATGGAGGCCACAACATCTTCCAGCTTGGCACTTAGGACCGGATTGATTTCCGACAGAAAGTATGATTCAAAGTCAACGGGCACGTTTGCTGCCTGAACGTTATAAAAGTTATTGAAACTAACGAATTCGTTTTTGGTAAAAAGAACCTCACCTTGAAAACCTCCTGCAGCGAATAGACCAGCTCGGGACCGACACCATCGCCTGGTATTAGAGTGCAAGTGGTTCGATTTGCATTATAGGTGGCTTCCTGCAATTATATGTCAGATTATATTATAATAATTATTCTTATTAAAGTTATTCATTCTAATTTAATACACACCTCGCCTTTCACCGCTGCTGAAACATGCAGTCTGCGCACTGCGGCCGCCTATTTACAGGAAAGAAAAGTACAATTAGCCACAATTATTTGCTTGCGATAATGTTAACCTCAAAAAAATTAAATATTGGCATCAGTGCGCTGGTCTTGGCCACAAGCGGCTGCTGCACAGAACTTGCGTAGTGTTTATGTAAGCGCACCGTGGAACTTCTGTGTGGGGATTACCTGTAAAAAGGTGCGTCCCAGGTTTCTTGCCAGCATCGACATCTTGCTCGTACGTTTGTGCTGTTGTTCTTATGGGAATAAATAAAATATACCTTAATCTAGATAAATTTAAAATTTTAATTATACTTTGCGAAATTTTAATCGGAAACCAACACAACAGCTGACTAGGGTTGCTGTGCAGATACGAAAATCGCAATTTGTCGATTTCGATAATTTTAAATGAGAATTGTGTGAACGACTTTTTGACGACAAAAATTCATGTATCAATATCGACTTTATTGTATATAAATAAATTATGGCTTATTTAAAAAAAATATCTTAATATATCGATAAGACAATTGTATTGTGAAAATTGTGCTATCGAAAAGTACCGCAAATTTTAAATGCGTATTTAACAATAGGTTAACAGAAATATAAGATACGTCAGTTTACGTTTGCATTTTTATGAAGAACATAACATAATTGTATTTTGGAGGCACTGACTCTAAAGAAACGAGTACATTAGTAATAAAAATGTAAAAAAACCCCCCTTTTCAGAATAAATTTGAGCTGCGGCAGCTGTGCCATGATTTACGTGTCAATATTATAAAATGAAAAAAGTATGTCAAGTTTGGGAGTAATTTACACTCAAAGCGTTAAGTTCGGAATTTTTTTTTTGGATTACATAATTTCCATAATTCTAAATTACCACATTTTTTGCCATAAACGAATTCATGAATACAAATTATGAGAGCTGCAGTATCTTTGCTGCGTAACAGCTTTGGGTTTGCGCGCATGCACGCAAAGGCATCACCACTTGAGCGATTAGGTTGGGAACAATTAAAAAGCAATCCGTTAGAGCCATTTATCTCATCCAGCCATAGTGAATATCACATTCCGAAATGCCGCTTTGTGCAGTACATACGCTCCGGCGATACAAGCAAACGCCTTGGAATGGTATCAGAGAACGGTTTAAAAATGATTGAACTATCAGCCAAAACCTGTGCATCGTCAGACATGGTGCAGTTTATTGAGCAAAGGTACTGCATGAAAAGTCTGCTCGACAGTGCACAGTTCATGGATGTGGATGACGTTAAGCAGGATTTGCGACTTTTGCCCCCAATTAATTCGCCAGGTAAAATTATTGGTGTTGGCTGCAACTACTACGACAGCTGTAACGAGAAAAATGAAGGTATACCAAAAACTCCAGAGTTTTTTGTCAAATTTGGTACGTCCATCATCGGTGCTCTAGATAACATACGTGCCCATCAAATAGCCAAGGCAGGTGATAGTCATTTAATAATATACTATTACAATACCAATTCTGTACCTTACTCCCACAGCGCATTGATTATGGCTGCGAGTTAGCCGTGGTAATTGGTAAAAAATGCCGCCACGTCTCTCGTAACGCGGCTATGAGCTATGTTTTTGGTTATATGATTGCTCAAGATATTAATGCACGGGACTGGAATGTATTGTTGGGTGGTCAAACTATGTTGGGTAAGTCGCTGGACACATTTTGCCCACTGGGACCAGTCATAGTACATAAATGTCACGTGCCGGATGTTAATAATTTATGGATCAAGACCATAATCAATGGGGAGGAGAGGCAGTGCGGCAATACGAAAAATATGATCTTCAAAATTGACTACCTTATTCATCGACTTTCCCAGTAAGTTGGAATCAATATACATACCTATGGCACATTTATGTTTAATTTCTGTAAATTAGGTTCATGACGCTTTGTCCTGGTGATGTTATATTGACTGGCACACCAGCGGGTTCTGGTGCCTACCGAAATCCGTCAAGCTTTCTTAGGCCCGGTGATCTCATCGAGAGTGAAATACAGAAATTGGGAAAAATGAGAAATAAAGTCGTAAATCCTTATGCTTAAATCCAATCCCTAATTCGTTTCACTGCCATTTAAAAACCCCACTTTCTATTGTAATTTATATAATTGCATCTAAAACAAAATTTTACAATCAATGCATTCTTTTAAGTAGTATTTTTGCTTGATGGACTTTTTTTGTTGATCAAATTAAAACCAATCTTTGAAAACTGAACGATCGACGTAATGGGTGGGGGAACATAAGTTACAAATACATCAAACCGCTGGCTGCGGCGTGCGCCATCAATGTATTTGCCGCTTGCTGTGTCTCTAACATCAGACGAGTCTCTTTCATCCAGTCGCTGGCAACTTCGCGGGGCGCGCCTTGTAGAAGGTTCAAGTATTTCAGCGCCTGAAGGAAGTCACCACGGTCCACGTGGTACCTAAGAAAAGAATGTGTTAATATATCTTCCATTATAGAACTATGTTGGCGTACCTGGCTCTGTTCAACAAATCATAAGTGTCCAGTTTGCTAAAGTCAAAAGGCTTATTATCGAGTTCTTCCTTAGAAATGGGATTATCTGGTCTCAAAATAAAAAGCGATTGCAGAAAAGATAGGAAATAAATGGGTAGACTGGTGCCATTCTCGGGGACCATGGCCAAACGGCGCGCAATGCGCTCGACATTTATAAAGCGTTCACGCAATGCATCCTCGGGAAAAACTCCACGCTCCTGAGCCTCCCTCGGCATATTTTCCAAAACGGCTATCACCAGTTCGTCGCCCTCTGTGGGCATTTACAAATATTAGAGAGCAACAGTTACCGCTTATTCTATCTATTCAACGTACCAGCCACCTTGGCAATTGCACTAATCTCGTTTTTGAGAGGTCGCAATTTATCCTTGTAGTGGACACCAGGCGTAGCAGTGCGCACAGAGGCCCACAACGCTTGGCAGGCAGCCCACAAAGCTTGCGCCTGGTTGGCCGAACGCTCAGTTTCCGCACGTTCTATAAAGGAACAAATAAATTTGGTTTAGAAAAAGCCTAATACGTCTTAAAACACTATAAAAGGCAAAGAGAATACCTGTAAACTGGTCCTCTATTTCTAAACAAGCAGCATGTGTGAGCAATAAAGTGTTTATATTATATTAAAATGATAGCCTGGAATATTTAAGCTTGAAAACAATAGTTCCTCGAAAATGATAATAAAAACAAAAGTGAAATAACAGAAGTATATGTAACAGTGTTTACTGGTACAGCTGGTTGTACCATATATAAGTTAAATGGGTTAAGACATAAAAAAAATGGGTCAAGAAAAAAGAAAAAGTTATTCAAGTACGTATGTATAAGTATGAGATCGACAATTCATGTGAAAAAGAGTAAATAAATCCGAGAAAATATTTATACAAATTTTTTTGAGAGAAATTTAGACTTTAGTACAGCAAGCTCCATATAGTAATAAACTATAGCTGTTAATAATTAAAACTAAAAAGCTGGAAAAGCCTTAATTTGCAAGCACTTGAAACAAACTATATTAACAGTCAAATATAAATGGAAAACAAATTCTATAAAAACTATATATATTCTATAAAAACAATCAAATTGTTTACTTACCAGCCAGAGCAGCATCCATGCCCCGCAGCTTGCCAAGCATGGCAGCTAGCTGAAGTTTGTAGTTGGCCTTTGCGGAGGCCAATTTTTCATCTAGCTCCTGCTTAAAGTTGCGTGTCAGCTCCGTTTCCCGCTGCGCCACGACATCCTTGAGGTGATCGGAGTGCGCTTCGGTCTGCTTTTTGAGCTGCAAACGCAATTGCTTGTCAGCCTCGGCATGGATTTGGAATACCTTTTTCTGATTTTCCACTGCCAGCTTGCGTTTCTCCGCCTCCAAATGATACTCCAGCTGGGCGCGCAGCGCCTCGGAACTATTATCCCCTCGCAAGGAATCAATAGCACGTTTGAGACGCAATTCGCCGTCAGTTTGCAGACGTTGCAGCTCCTTCTGGTAGGCGACCACATGCGAGTAGGCGTGCAGAATGAACAAATCTAAGTCCTCCTTTGACAAGTTCAATTTTTTTTCGGAAAGATTGATGCCAGGGAAGATAGACTCGATTTCTTCAATGAAATAGTTTCGCGCCTGTTCAACGCTGCGCCAATATTTGTCCGAAACGCTTGCCGTATCCTTGTGTCTGTACAGCTCGTCCTTGACTGTGCTAATGTGGGACGCCAACTTCTTAATCTTTTCACGTAGTTGCTCCACCTTTTCATGGTTTTTCGCTGTAGCTGCTTTACTCAAAGCAATCTCACAGCGTTCTGGAATTGAAAATTGTGTAAAGCTCCACTTAATGTTAACAAATTTCAAGCAGCACTCACCTATTTTCTCCTGGGCTTCACGAGCCGCACGTTCCGCCGACTTCACAGCCGTATCTCTTGCGCTAGCTCGGTTTTTCAATGTCATCCAGAGCGAGGTCTCACCATGCTCAACCGCCTTGTCCACCACTCGTCGCACATCTTCATTGAAACTGCATTAAATTTGATTTTATCACTTGTGGTTATCGAGTAAGTACATACTACAGACCTCTTTAGAATTCCAATGGCCGTATTATATTCCTTGATCGCCAGCTGTGCTGACAGCTCAATGGCCTTCTCCAGTTCAACAACTTCCACTGGCAACGGTTGCGTCTTTGATGCTGCAGGTTTTGATGTTGCAGTCACTGTTTCCGTCTTGGCGACAGCTTTTAAGTCAGTTTTGGCAACCGGTGCAGTTTCCTTAGCCTTTGGCGGTTCAGTCTGCTGTACCTTGGGCTCCGCCTTATTGGTGGATGACGCAGGCTTCACTTCGGGCTGTTTCTTACTTCCAAAGAAACCCGTCACTGTATCACCAACGGAATTTATAGAATCGGAGATGCTATTGACAGTCGATTTAACTTTATCGAATTGTTCGTTCACACTTTTTGTTATGCCCGGAAACGGCGCCTCCTCCTGCAGAGCAACTTTAATTACCGACTCCGCGCCAGGCACATTATTCTCAACCATTTTGCGAAAGTTCTTGTCGTACCTACAATGCCGGACACCCGAAATAGAGAAGAGTCTAAAAGAGATTTGGATTCGCCACTCACTTGGAATAGGTGATGACACCGCCGACTGCGGCAAGTGGAGTCAGAAGCAGCATCACCTTACCAAAGCCAGCTTCGCGTGCGTTTGGCGGTGGGGGCAGGCTACCATATTGCCGTTGCTGTTGTTGATCTTGCCGTTGTCCACTGTGACTTCTGTTGTTATTCTTGCTGTAGTGCCTGCTGCTAGAGGGCGGCAGTGTGCGCTAGAGAGAAATAATGAAATGGAGTCTAATTGAAAACGACAGCACACTCCAGGTACCAGATAGTGTTGTCGTGCTGGAATTTTTGACATTTTCTGCCCAATAACTGCACTTGCTAGATGACATAACACACAAGCGCTCTTGTATATTTTTGCAATTGACTTTGTTTGTAGGTGAGCGCGGGGTGCCGTCACCGACGCAAGATTGATTTTCACGCTGTTCGTAATATTTTTATATAGATTACCTGCATCGCACTCTTGCACTCAATCGCTGCTAGCCGATACATAATATAGCCACAAAATTTTGATAATCTAATTTGATGGTGCCTGCTGCAGACTCGAACCGCCGGCGAGAATAATTTTCTTCCCCAAATTCGCTTCAACGACAAATACTGGCTGGCTCCGCGCTGACCGAGGACGTTCTGTCTACGTTTCCAGAAGAATGGCAAAAGATTGCTGGCAGTTTCATCCATTCGTGGTTCGCAAATAACGCGTGCGTAAATTAATTCATCAACATAAATTTGTAACTTTAATTTGCCTCAATTTTTATCCATTTACAAATATACATACTATTTTTAAAAATTCAATGTACATGAAGTTTACAAATGATTGTTTTAAAAATGTGCGCACTGCGTCCAATTGAAATTTGAATGGCAAAACATGTGTTAACGACAAACAGCTGACTGGAACTGACGGGAACTGTTACGCGACAGAAAATATATTTACTCAAAGAACATAATAATCTATAAAACTATATAAAATGCTGCGCACACTAGTCGCTGGTGGTAAGCTACCTTCACACAACATTATAAACAAGTTTCTAATATTTTCTATTCGATTAACAGCCCTACGCAGTGTCTGTCGTGTGCAGCCGGCGCTGCTGCAAACGCAACGTGCTTGTTTTAGCAATTTGATTGCTGCGTCCGTTCCTGCTCAGTGCAGGTTAAATCTACTACCCGCCTGTAACCAAAGGCCAATAACTACGCCGACGCTATTGCAGCCGCCTGCTTTCACTGCACTTCCCGCTCGGGGTGTCACCAAGTTCTCGCTAATCAAGGGAAAACGCAAGACCGTGAAGGCTGTGGTTAAGCGTTTCAAGCGCTTGGACTGGGGCGCCTGGATCCGCACGCACTCCGGCCGCCACAAGAAAATGTTTAAGAAGTCCGCCGAACTGCGGCGGCGTTTGCGGCAGCACGTGTTCACGAATGCCACACAGAGCTGGCTGCTAGACAAGATGGTCACAAGCTACTGGCGTCGGCCCAAGCACTATATCGATGACCCCTATGCGCCCTACCACAAACGCGACGAGTACTTTGCCACAAAGTCAAAAACATTTAAAGTGTAGTCTCTAAAATGTTGAATAACAAATGCACAACAATTGCGGCTTACTTTAAATAACGTGGATAACAATTAGTTTGATGGGGCCACAACTTGGTTGATCATAGTGCCCAGACCAACGATCTCTGTCTTGATGACATCGCCCGGTTTCAGAAACTCGGGTGGACTGCGGTGCATACCCACACCCTTCGGAGTGCCGGTTAGAATGATGTCGCCGGGCAGCAATGTAATTGACCTGATAAGTTCCAAATTACGATTAGCGCTAAGATTGAATAATTTCTGGTTAACTACTCACTGGGTTAGTCGATTGATGACATCATCTATTTTATATATCATATTGCCCGTGTTGCCGTTTTGCTTCTCCACGCCATTGATCCACGTTTTCAGTGGCAAATCATAAACATCCTTGATTAGGCTCTTATGCACGACGGCAGGGCCCAACGGACAGAAGGTATCCATCGATTTGCCCAACAAGAATTGTCCACCATTGCGTTCCTTTTGCCAGTCACGCGCCGATATATCCTGGGCCACGCTGTAGCCAAACACGTAGTCGAACGCCTGTTCCTTGGGCACCTGGCGGGCGACCTTGCCAATGACAACAACCAGCTCCACTTCCCAGTCGATTTTCTGATAATCAAAAGAAAATAATTTAATCGATATGCACTACACTTATCGCTTGCACTATCTTTTATTCCGTACGTCGCTTGCCGTGTGGGCTATCACATTGTCTTTGGGGCCCACCAAGGTGTTGTTGTACTTGCTAAAGAACATGGGTTCCTTGGGCGCCGGCTTGTTCTGCTCGTCGCAGTGATCCTGGTAGTTGAGGCCAATACAAATTATCTTGCCGGGCTCACTGAGTGGCGGCAGCAGTGTGATGTCATCGTTCAAAGGCAGCGTTGGTTGTTTTTGAGCCTTTTGCGCCAGTTCCTCCAGATTGGGGTTTTGTGCAATCAAAGTCTTCAAGTCACTGGGCACACCTGTTGCACCCGTTAGCTCCACTAGCGACTTTTGATCGTCGGCCAGCAGGCCAAGGCGTTTGGCGAGGTCACCCTTACGCAAATACTGAACGAAACGCATTCTGGCTGCCAACATTTATGACTGTTTGCTAGATCACTGGCTTGCTCCACTTGAAAGTCGGGCGTAAGGCGATGGTTACGTGACGTAAAAGCCCAAAAAATAAACAAATATTTTCCAACACTGCTCCAATTGCGGTTGTACATTCATTGAATGGAAATTTTAGCTCCAGGGGGAGAGCGTAAAAGATAAACGCGCTCGCTGCTGTGGCACGAGCAGGCACGAATTTGTATTATTCGTGAGTGATCACTAAATTAAGACGATATGAAAGTAAACAATTTTGGATTACTTTAAATTAGGTTCGACTTTATTAGACTAGGCATTTTTTTCCTCATGTATTTGGTTGTGATCATGCCGTGCCTTTAAACTACGAGTTTATTAGCCACTTTTGCTTCAAATTTGATGTTAATTAATAACAGTAATATCTTAATGCCTAATCTGCTGCCTAACTGCAACATATTGTAAATATTTAGGGATCGATAATAACTTATACAACTTTTGTACACTCTTAGAAAATGGCCTATTCGCTACCAGCTGATACTTTGCTGCCGTCGTTGCTGCTGAACTTTGTGGACAACTCATATTTCCAGCGCATGTAGGCCACGCGCATACGATCCCAGACATTATCAATTGAATCCATGGCCGGACGCACGTCCAGCAGAGCGAAGCGATAGTCCTTGTCAACTAAGCCGCCATCGTAGTAATCAATGACATAGCGCACATCCTTGCCGCAGCGGTCAACGATCCAATCATGGCGATCAAAGGGCAGCTCATAACTGTAAAATTATATGAATTAGAAAACAAAACCAAGTTACAATATAAAATAAAGAAAGATATTAGACAGACATGTCTTATTTGCTCAATATTCTATCTGTTACACACATTTGCAAAAATTCATTATACCCATTTTTAATGGGTTCAGTGTATGCATATACTCTTATAGCCTTACCCAAGCCAGCTACGGAAGCGAGCACGTGGACTGAAATCCTTGGCCTTGCCGCCAAAGCTTTTCAGACGCGGATTGCCGCACTCTTTGGCGTGCAGCGCCTCCCATTTGAGCACCTCCTGCCAGGCCTGCTCGTTGTTGGCGTTGTGAATGCGTATTATGTCGCCCATATCCTTCTGAGTGACATCCTCGGTCTTCCAGCGCCATCCCTTGCGCAGCATCGCATTCCAGAACATTTGCTGGCTCGGGTACTGCCAGAACTGCACGGTGCCATCTTCGGTGACCTTGGGTATAGTTGAGGTCTGGCGATCCGTGGGCAGTGGAAAGGGTTGATCTGCAGCTGGCTGTTGATTGGCCGGCGGCATCATATTCAACGGATTAATATCGCTGTTACCGTGCTGCACGGGGCACTCAGACGCCTGCATCTTGGGATGTGGTGGCACAGCCGAGGCGGACTGATTGCCGCCTTGTTTCTGATGCATGGGGCATTCTGGCGGTGGGGCGCCAGCTGGCATCGTTTTAGCAGCCTCCATTTGGACCTTGTAAAGCGCTGTGTTGCCCATTGTAGATAAATTTTGCTGTAATAGATAACTTTTAGTTACTATAGCCAAAATCTGTTAATGTTTAAAGCAAATCAATGTCCCGAATAAACTTATATGCTCCGTTGCGTAACTGCACACAGTTGCAAATTTGTGCAACAGAAGCAATAAAGGAAATTGCAACTTACATGCGGTTATGCTTTAGATGCTTTACAAAATGTTGATTTTTTAAAATAAACAAATACGTGCACTTTTAATTAATGTTTTTTGAAACCATGGCGAGCCTCAATTTGCAAACCGAACAAAAGTATTGAAATGCGGCAGGTTACGAACAGGGCTGTCACAGCATCTGAAAAAAAACTATTTTAATTTTTTTGCTAGTTTGCCTAAACTTGCGAGGCAACCAGATTTTTAAAAACAGTAATGTGTAATATAATTTTCAATTGAAAAATGAGACTAAAACAAACTTAAATTTTTAATAATACTATTTAGAAACCCTGTTAACTCAATTTCAGTGTTACACAATCCTATAATCTTGTCGTTTAACAACACCAAGCGCATAGGCCGAAATTGTTATTGAATAGTTCTTAGATTTTTGCATTGAAAGTGAGTAAATAATTCGCGGTATTTGGCCAAAAATTGTTGCTGCTCAAACTGCAGCGGAATTGCGGCCGCTATAATACCTAACAACTGCTAACAGTGCATCAACCGGCAGTTTTTAACAGCAATTAGCAAAAACTTATTTAAAGCTCGTGTGATGTAACAACGAACACCACAAAAGCCAACAAATTGATAATTGTTATTAATATTATTGTAACGAAAGCTGTTTGTTTGCCTTTGCAGCATGACTGCCGTGTTACGTGTTGGCCTGGTGCGACTCGTCAGTCGCGGCGCAACTGCGCCCGCCACACTGCTGCAGGCGCAGACGAATGCTTTGCCAGCCGCCTTCATGCAGAAGTGCAACATCTCTGGGAAAACGATGCGGGGCGGTCCACGCAGCCCCAAGGTGGCGCCCTATCCGTACAAGACAAAGAAGTACAACGTGATCAGCGCCATGTTTGACAAAACGTCTAAGCGCTTTGACGAGAATTCGAAAGTTATTTGCGTCGAAGGTCCGATTGCGTCCGGCAAAACAAAGTTTGCCAAGGAACTGGCCACTGAGCTGGATATGCTTTACTTTCCGGCCGTTGATATGGACTTGATCTTTATCAATCCTTATGGCTTTGATATGCGTAAGCTCGATCCGGAGTTGCCGCCCAGCTGCCGTAGCTATGACATTAAGGATTTCTGCAAGAATCCCAACCATGATCTGGCTGCCCTGTTCCAGATACGCATGTACATGCTGCGTTATTCGCAGTATATCGATGCGTTGCAGCACATCCTTTCCACGGGCCAGGGCGTCGTCCTTGAACGCAGTCCCTACTCCGACTTTGTCTTCATGGAGACCATGTTCCGTCAGGGCTATATATCGCGTGGCGCACGTTCTGTTTACAATGAACTGCGCCAGAACACCATCAATGAGCTTCTAAAGCCGCATTTGGTCATCTATTTGGATTTGCCTGTGGACGCTGTTCAGAAGCAAATCAAGGCACGCAACATAGAGCACGAGGTTAAGTCTAAAGTGTTTACCGAGGCATATTTGCGCGAGCTGGAGATGCTGTACAAGCAGCAGTATCTCAAGGACATTGCCGGACATGCTGAGCTGCTCATCTACGACTGGTCGGCCGGTGGCGAAACTGAGGTCGTGGTCGAGGATATCGAGCGCATTGATTTCCAGCAGCACGAAACGGATCCGCACAACAAGAAAATGCTCGACTGGCGTTTCCATCTCGAGAGCGAGTGGTGCGAGGCGCGCATCAAATACTGCAACGAGAAGTCCGATCTGATGAACTACTTCAATGTGCCGCGTTACGATGTGCCGGAGCTGTTGCGTAGCGCCGACGATAGCAAAGTTTGGCGTGACGTTTGGTTCAATGTGAGTCCAGTGGTTACCTTTATTGCTAAAATTACAACATCATAATTTTATTTTACTTTTACCAGGCGCCAGGCATGAAGTTCCGCCCTGGCTACAATGCGGATATGGGTGACAGTGGTCTGCTGACCAAAACCAAAGTGGGCATCAACGAGGTCTTCTAAGCGGTCATTTGTGGGCATGGAAAGCAACTGGCGAAATGTGTTAATTATGTAATAAAAAATCTAGTAAAATAATGGTCATATGTTCGCTTAAAATGCGCTGCTTGTTGTCTAATTTATGAAAACATGAATTGAGATCGTTTGAACTAGTATATTGGGTTTGTGCAATGACCATTATGATGTCCGTCTGCCCGTCCGTCAGGATAATCGCAACTTATTTTTTCGCTATTGAAGATAGAAACTTGAAACTTTGGATATTGGACCCATAGGTCTCATATATTGAAACACCCATAAATTTGTCTAAACTGAACCGATTTTCATGTTTGACGGCATTCTGGTCATGATTTTTCATTTATATCGATTATAGATTTAAAATTTATGCATTTTTAAAAAAAAAAATTTTCTTTGATATTTAAAAAAAAAACATGTACTTTCCCCTTATGCATTTTCGAAAAACAATTTTTTAAATTTCAAATTGCGAGTTTACATTTTTAATCGATTTTGCTGGCCACAAATAGTATAAAAAACAACATTTGACCTTATTCTGAGAGGGTACAATTTTTTGTCGAAAATCATGCCAAAATTGGAAAAAATTTGGACATTTAAAGCTCTCAGACCCATAGGTTTCATATTTGAAACACCGATAAAATTGTCTAAACTGAACCGATTTTTATGTTTGATGGCATTATGGTCATGATTTTTCATTTAGATCGATTATAAATTTAAAATTTATGCATTTTTGAAAAAAAAATTTTCAAAATATAAAATTGCGAGTTTACATTTGTAATCGATTTTCTTGTTTGCTGGCATTCTGGTCATGATTTTTCATTAATGTTTAAAATAGATGCATTTTTGAAAATAAAATTTTATTGATATTTTTGGAATAATGGGCACCCGCATCGCATAAATCACAAAATACCGAAAATTTTAAAAACAACAATAATATTTATGAACGTGAACGAGTATAACGCAGTCGGTAACGCCCTAATTCAGCGTTCTTACTTGATTTATATTCTATATTTTTATATTATTCAGTCTGTTTGTAACTGCAAAAAAATCTCTTAATGAAAGAATTGTCGTCTTGTTGCAAGTCGGATCGGAGCTCTAAAATTCGATATTAGGGAAACCGAACCAAACAATGATTTTGTAAAATAACTTGATCAATCCAAAGCTTTATCATGATACCAACCAAATCAGACTGGCATTTGAGTTCTTAAAGCACCCACAGAAAATTTTACATTTATCTGCAACCTGCAGTTGCAAGGATAATGAATTCAGGTTACCCACATATTAAGTACAACAGATTATTAATTACCAATTAAATTTACTTTAATTTTAGTTTAGGAAATTGAAAACTTTTGGCTGAATACTATATTTGTGGAATATGTAATTTGTAAAAATAATGTAGCGCCATTTTCGCCGGGCCGCCTACAATGGAACATTAACTTTTAAAATAGACGTCCAAATGGTGCGACGTTAATCGCTGTCGTAATCATTTTTGCCAGCGCCTCCCACGGCGGTGAGCGGACGCCTCGACTCCTCGTCGGAGCCATAGACGACATCCTCGTCGGAATCGTCAATCATGGAAATGGCCGGATTATCTTTGGTAACGGCCAACTCGGCCTGGGTAAAGCGACCATCGGGCGAATACACATACGCCATGGTGTACAGATAAAAATTCAACAGCCCATAGAAGCACATAAACTGCGCTGAACTGCGATAGGTGGTGCTTAGTGTGGCCACAAAGTTATCCTCCAGTATGCCAAACCCAAAGCGGCAAGTGGTCACCGTTATGGAAATGGACAAGACGAAGAGCATCAGCAGCGTGAGAAACTTTAACCGGATGTCTGCAAGCGTAGAGTAAAAAAGACAATATCAGAATATACCTGAAGCATGTAGGAACTTACCAAAGTAGGGCATGGAACGCAGTTCAGTGTAGGCGCGCAGCAGGAGCAGACCCAGATAGAGCACATACATGCAGCAGGCAATGTAGAAGAACATCTTAAGGCCCTGCAGAATAGGAATTAGGAAGGAATCCCTTATGGAAAACAAAACTTGACTCACATTATAGTTTTTGGTATCTACAAAATGGCTGTATGTGGGATCGCGCAGCTCGTTGCACTTCTCCCAGGTGGCCAGGACAATGGCGCACAGCCAAATGGGCAGCACCACGATAATCTTGACCAAATAGAAACTTACAAAGCGTCGTTCATTCTGACGCAGACCGTGATAGATGCACAACCAGAACATGAGCAAGGCGCAAAGGAATGTCGCCTGCAGAACGGCATCCAGCATGCCCGGCAGCCAGGAGTTCATCAGGAATATTAACGGAAAGAAGGGATCTGCGCAAACGATAGCAAATGAATTAATTTAATTGAAGCTAGCCCCAAGTAATACCCACTGTCGTAGAGCAGCAGCAGCGGCAGCAGAACCGATATCCACTTCTGCTCAATGGACCAGTCGTACACCGGATATTTACGCAGCGTGTGGACAAACCAGCACTAGAAGAAGAGTGGGGAGTGGAGGGGAGGGGTGTGTTAATACAATGAACTGCTTATTTATTTGGTTACTTACTATGACTATGAAGGTGAAGAGCAGAAAGATGAATCGAAACCAGATCTCAATCTGTGTAAACTCCGGGCTGTACGTCTTGAACTGAAGAAAAATAGTTGGAAAATTTGCTTTATAAGTAGCGTGAATTGAAAAAAAATAAAACAAAAAACCATAATAAAAAGAAGACTAAATACCATTGCAAACATAATACATGATATATTTAAATAACTTCGTTTGCTCTGTGTATAAAACGCAACTTTAAAATCAATGTAATTGTTTTTATGTTAAAAATCAAACCAAAGTTGACCAAAAATTTAGACAAGTAAAGTTCCTGAATCTATACTTGCCAGACCTAAAACCATCATAATTTAACAGATTTGAAAATTTGATGTTGACCATTTTAGTAATAATTTGATATTTTAAAAGGAATAAAAATAATCTGTTTTAATTTAAAAATTACACAAAATAAATAACTCCTTTACCTAATTTTAGAGAAAATTTTGTTTGATCCTAAAACACAGTTAATTATTGGTAAACAATTTAAAAATTGAGGAAAAATGCAAAAGTCGTGAGGAACTTTTTCGAATATCAGCTTCTGGGTTTGACTTCGACTTACGGTCAAGTACACGGGAAACTTTCTACTCACATAGAACGTAATGGCCCTGATGTTGTACTTCTGATGGAACGATTCCAGGCCCAGGAGACGCACTGTGATTATGTAGTGGGCGTAGTCCAGAAAGCCCAAATGCATGACTGTGAACTCCTCGCAGTCGTTGCGCACGCAGATCAGGTGCCTGGTGCGATTGTGGGCCGTGCTGGCTCCGAGGACACTCAGCGGCTTGTGCTGCTCGTTGATGCCGTCGATGGTGACGCTGATTTGGAAACTCTTGTCGTAGCGCTCATCTAAGGAAGGAGTAAACTTCAGTGATCCGTTTAGGCAGGCAGACAGGCAGACACCCACCGTCGTTGTTGTCCGTCACCAGCTTGGCTATCAGCCACATCTGCTGCGAGTAGGTCGTCATCAGCGGCGATTTCATGGCAAACGGGCCTGTGGCCAGCACCGTCTTGCTCTGGGCCAGCGTTGTGTTGGCCAGTATTTGGTGGGCCGTCAGTGCGTCTGTGGTTGTGATGGGCGGGCCCGTCAGTCCAATGATGATGCCCAGGCCAAAGCACGTGAAGAATCCGAGAAAAACCATGACAAACTCACGCTTGTGCATCGAGTACATGCGCATGTGGACGGATCTCTCGCAGCGATCGTGAAAGAAGGCGGGTGAGATGTATTTGTTGAACTCGCTGAACAGATCGCTAAACTGGGACAGGGAGTTCCGGAGGCGCAGCAGAAAGCCGCCGGATGGCAGATGATAGGCATAGCCCAGGCCAGAGGCATCTGTTGGCGGCTTGGCCATCGCCGAGTCGAGCGGAAAGTGTTGTCGCTGTGCTGATTTGCTTACTTAATGCTCACGTCCAAGTTCAACGCATTCTATCAATGCCACCAAAATTGTCACGCTTTACAGTTGGGCCGGCAGTGGCAAAGCGCTTTTATGCATCAATTTTAAACTTATTTTGTGCAATTGTTTTTAAGGGAAAACGGTTACTGCGCTATTTGGTTGCTTTGCTGTGAAAAGTATTGATTTTTTAGGCTGGCAGTCGCATATGTTTGGCACGCTGCAGGGTGGGCGCCCAGTTTGATAGCCATATTGTACAGTTTGGCGAGCACTGCGCATGCGCTTTCTTATCAGCTGCCCACAAAATGTAAACAAAGGCAGCATTTTCTATTTTGGTTAAGAGGTAAACGTTGTGGGGTTTTCTCATTTAGTCAATTCGTATTTTACAGTTGCGCTTAAAACTTAATTAGCTAGTTGTGTATTTAGTCCCAATACTTGATCTGACCATCCCAGCCAGCGGTGACCAATTTGCTGGCCTCGTGCGGATGCCATAGCGCACTGATGCAGACGCCCTCGTGCGCCTGCCACTTCTTGTACATTTTCGTCGTCTTCCAGTCCCAAATGTAGCACTTGCCATCGCCATCGCCCGACACCAGGTAGCTCATGTCCGGCGAGAAGTCCAGTTGGCAGGCATAGCCGGAGACCATGTGCCCGGTGAAGGTCTTTTTGCGATTCATCTTGAAGCGGTTCAAGGCCGAGAATATCACGATTTTGTTGTCCAGCGATTGGCAGGCCATCCATTTGCCATTGGGCGCCAACGTGACCGCTGGCATGGAATGCATCGTTGGATCAGCAATGTACTTCATGTCCACGGGTATGTCCCACTCCCAGATACGCATTGATTTGTCATCCGACGTGGTCACAAATCTCCGATTATCATCCACAAAGGTAATGGTGCTCACCGAACCCAAATGACGATCATACTCCTGCACAATATCGCCACTACGCGTGTCCCACTGTGATCAAGATAACATTAATGTGGCTCCGATAAAGCTAGATTAACAATTCAACTTACGCATATAATCTTTTTGTCAGAGGTGCCCGCCACAAACAAATGTTGCTTACTATTGTCCGGATGAAACTTGACGCAGAAGGGCATTTTACGTGTGGTAAAGCGTGAAACAACATCGCCCGTCTCCGCGTCCCACAACTTAATGTAGCGATCATAGGAGGCGGACATAAAGTGTGTGCCCTTGTTGTTCCACGCGATGTCCTTAATGGCTTGCCGGTGGCCGGCGAAGGTGCGCACACAGCGTCGATCGCCGTAGACCTCCCACAGCTTGACGCGGCAGTCCATGGATCCGGAGAGCAGCAGGTGTGCCGTCTTGGGGAACCAGCGTATGGACGAAATACCCTTGTTGTGGCCCGTCCAGGTGTGCACGTGTGCCTTGGGCAGAAAACATTTCGGTGGCGGCGCATTCGATCGCAAATTGACGCCCAGATCGTGTGGTGCATGCAGATACGAGCGTCCCTGGTAATCGTAGGCATCCTTGACTGCAACACAAGTGAAATATGAATATTGACGTTAGGTGTAAATGTGGATAAAGGTCAACTCACTGTGCAGCGTGGACTTCTCCTCGAGCGGCTTGTCTTCGGGTATGCGTCCGCGCTTGTGTCGCTTCGAGAGCAACTCATCCAGTTCCGCGCGTTCCTGTTCGTTGGGCTTGGCCACAGACACCTCGTTTTCGAATTTGCCCCACGGCCCCAGGAAGCCCTCAACATCTTCGGGATTATCGTTTTTCTCCTGCTTGCGCATTTTCTTCGCCTTGGGCGCCTCAAAAACCGTTTTACCATTGTCATCGTAGGCCGATTGCAGATCGCCTACGTAGGATTGTCCATCAGCAGCCTCGTCCACGGTGGGATCCAGGGCGTAGCCGTACGTGTGAAACGTGCGTCTCTGATTTTCGAACTCAAATGCATTAATGTGCGCCTTCTCCACGTACCCTGCGAGCGTGTTGCGCGGCGCCCGCTGCTGCATCGTCAAATTGGGATGCTCCGGACCTTGGACAGGCGCGTACATCTCGTCGAAACGCGGATTGTAGGTGACCTCTTTAAGTGTGGGGTCGAGGGTCCGCGAGACGGCCGCGGCGCCAAGAGGCACCACCTCGGGCGCAGCGCAAACGGCCAACGCTGTGGACAGCGAATGTGTTTTGTCCAGAGGCTGCAAATGCGCGGGCAACGTCTTCACCGCGTCCTTGTTGTGCTCGCCATCCGATTCGCCCTCGGAGGAGCTGCCGTAGGATTGCAGTCCCAACATGCTCATTTACAGGTTGCGCACAAATTGTGTGTACTTGTTGACGAAATGCTGCAAATATATGACTATCACGGTGTACAAAATGAAAACAAAAACGTTTATAGAGATTTCCATCAAGGTGGCGTATCGAAGCCAAATTTTTTGATTCGCTGTGAATGGCACATTTGGGCCTGCCAACCGTGGCAAAAGTAGATAAGCTAACTATTTCACTTATTTTTAATTGCAAATTGTTTCATTTATTGAGTGGTATATGGTTTGCATGCATTCCAAAATTATATTTCGTTATAAAGAAATATGTATGAAGAATAATATATTTTTCCAATATATTAAAGTATAAAAAAAGTGTCAGAACGAAATGTTGCTGAAAAGTTATTAAATGTGTATCGAAATCTAAATGCTTTGGTAGGTAAATAATGATGGTCGTTAATATGATATCGAACTAAGAAATATTCACAAATTAAAAAATTGAGTAGGTGTCATACCAACATGTTGCTGAAAATGTTATCGAACCGGTGTCGCTATCGACTAAAAGCATGCACAGCTGTTATCATCAATTTATGTGAATGGCATAATCGTGGGTTGCAACACGTGCGCGCTTGTTTTATTCCAAGTTTTAGTTTTATAAACGTTTTTTAAAAACCACTATTGCTTAAAATGTCCATCAGGGAAAAACTCTTAATGAAAAAAATTGTCAAGCGCGAAAAAATGAAGAAACAGCTCTCTCAGAAGAAGGGCAAAGCGCAACAGCAAACGCCAGAACCGCCAGTCAAAAACAACACCAAGAAGCAGAAGCGACCTGTGGAGGAGGATGATGAAGGTGAGTTAATTAATAACCATTAAATAGCATCTTATATCTAATTGAACGTGCGCTCAGCAGATGACTTGGCAGATGATTTCCAGCTGCAGCCGCAGTCAAAGTCAAAGCAGCGCCAGCAGCAAAAGAAGAAGAAGCCGCAAATTCAAGTGGCGAATTCCGATTCCGACTCCGAATCGGATCAACAAGACGAAGCAGAGGATGGCAGTGAGGCAGAAGAAGATGAGGACGACGAGGAGATAGATAGCGAAGGTTTGTTTACATTTACAAAGATTCTCTACCCAATTTTATTTCAAGGATGATTTTAAGGCGAATTTGACAGGCAGAGGAGCAACGAGTTAATGTTGCCAAGTGCAGGCATGAGATACACTTTATGAAATAACTGAAAAATATACAATTTTGCCTGCCAAAAGGCCCCTTAGAATATTCCACTCATCTGCTCATTATCGCTTCAGCTGCAAATTCACCTGAATCCGAGGAGGACAGCGAAGAAGACGAACCGGCGCCCGCTAAAAAATCCAAGCTACAGCCCAAGGCGGCCACAACAAATGGCAAAGCTGCGGAAGAGGACACGCCGTTTAGTGTGGAATCCTCGCTAGCTGCACTGGACCAACGCGATTCGGATGATCGCAGCTTTGCTTCGCTGAAAGGTGCCGTCTCGGAGGCCACTTTGCGAGCCATTAACGAAATGGGATTTACGGAGATGACCGAAATTCAGTCTAAATCACTAACGCCGCTGCTCAAGGGTCGGGATCTGGTGGGCGCCGCCCAAACGGGCTCGGGAAAAACGCTTGCCTTCCTCATACCCGCCGTGGAGCTGATAAACAAGCTGCGCTTTATGCCACGCAATGGAACGGGCGTTATCATCATCTCGCCCACTCGGGAGCTGTCGATGCAAACATTCGGTGTGCTTAAGGAGCTGATGGCGCACCATCATCACACCTACGGCCTCGTCATGGGTGGTTCTAATCGGCAGGTGGAGAGCGAGAAGTTGGGCAAGGGCATTAACATTCTGGTGGCCACGCCGGGTCGCCTGTTGGATCATTTGCAGAACTCACCGGATTTTCTGTACAAAAACTTGCAATGTCTGATTATCGATGAGGTCGATCGTATACTGGAGATTGGTTTCGAGGAGGAGCTCAAGCAGATTATTAATCTGTTGCCAAGTAAGAAAAATTTCTCCGGTTGATAGCAAGCGTGTAATCTATACCTTAAATATGTTTTAGAACGCCGCCAGACCATGCTGTTCTCGGCCACACAGACGGAGCGCATCGATGCGCTGTCCAAGCTGGCGTTGAAGAAGGAGCCCATCTATGTGGGCGTGCATGACAACCAGGAGACGGCCACAGTTGAGGGCTTGGAACAGGGCTATATTGTTTGTCCATCGGAGAAGCGTTTGCTGGTGCTATTCACGTTCCTGAAAAAGAATCGCAAGAAGAAGGTCATGGTCTTCTTCTCGTCGTGCATGTCGGTCAAATACCATCACGAACTATTCAACTACATTGATCTGCCGGTCACGTCCATACATGGCAAACAGAAGCAAACGAAGCGCACGACGACCTTCTTTCAGTTCTGCAATGCCGAGTCGGGCATCCTGCTCTGCACGGATGTGGCGGCACGTGGTCTGGATATACCGCAAGTCGATTGGATTGTGCAGTACGATCCGCCAGATGATCCCCGCGAGTATATCCATCGTGTGGGGCGTACGGCACGCGGCTCAGGCACATCGGGCCATGCGCTCCTAATGCTGCGGCCAGAGGAATTGGGCTTTTTGCGTTACCTTAAAGCAGCCAAGGTGCCGCTGAATGAATTCGAGTTCTCCTGGCAAAAGATAGCCGATATACAGCTGCAGGTAAAGTTGCCTTGCCTTTAAATATATTTATTTATTTCATGTTCTCTCTTCTTATTATGGTTTAGTTGGAGAAGTTGATCGCCAAAAACTATTTCCTCAATCAGTCCGCCAAGGAGGCCTTCAAGTCGTATGTGCGCTCTTACGATTCGCATCAGCTGAAACAGATATTCAATGTGAACACACTGGACTTACAGGCGGTGTCCAAGAGCTTTGGATTTCTGGTGCCGCCCGTCGTTGACCTCAAGGTGGGCGCTGCCAAGCGCGAGCGGCCCGAGAAGCGTGTGGGCGGCGGCGGTTTTGGCCATTACAAACAAATGAACAACAACGGCGGCGGCAAGCAGCGCGTCTTCAAGCAGGTCAATCGAGATCAGGCCAAGAAGTTTATGCGTTAATGCTTTAAAATTAAGTATAATCCATGTACTCTTACATACTATTATATCATTTAATACACAAGTGTTTGTATTTGTAGCTTATGTAAAAAAGTGTCTTCATTTCACAAATAACTTTGCATAATAATTTTCAGTTCAGCCCACACGGATGTCGGCTTGCCTTATTTGTGCGTTGTTTGTTTCACATATTTATTGTCTTGCCCAATATGGTGCATGTGCTTTTTGGCAACATTTGTTATTTCATTAAGTTGTTCCAGTTTACTCGTGACGGTCAGCATCCGCTTGCCAGTGCCACTCAAACTGTAAACAGTTTGACAGCCACATGCTGTCGCATCAAATTCAATTGAGCAATGCTCGGTGACTTATTGGCGCCCACAATTGAAATATCATTGAAGCTGTAAACAATTTTCTAATAAAACTCGTTTAACCCACAACACCCACTTCACAGCCACAACCAACTGTGGAGCCACACGCGCTGTCCAAGAAATTAATACGCCGTTTAATCAAACCAACCAACCAACCAGCCGGGCATGGCTAGCAACAAATTAATAGCTTACTCTTTTTATGTTCAGGCCTGGGCGTCGGCGTGGGCGTGCAATATGCCCGAAAATACTCGAACACGCCCCCCCACTCACCACATTAGTTGGTGGCATGCCACACCACTTGTTAGAGCGCAGCTAATCAAGCCAACAAATGGTTGTGAATGGATTCGAGTTAAAGCTGATTATGATGCTGGCACTAGCTTCGAAATTCATTCATGCTTTATTTATGAATGCAAGTCGATTATTAAAGGGTATATATATTTAAAAAGAATAGTACTTTTTGCAGAGATTGCTTGACTAGCAGATACCCTGCGCTTAAAATAAGCAAATCAGCAATAAATAGTAAATACTGTGACTAGATTTATAATTATTATTATTTTTTTATATATTATTATAGTTTTTTCTTAGAAATTTAAAGCTGGTTTTCTGACTTTAAAAGTTGCTGATATGTATCCAAAATTATCATGAATTAGAAATGCGAAGAGTGAAGTTTGTTTTTGATTTTTTATTAACAATTTATATATTCTCTGATTTACATGTTGCATATATGTACTTGATTTGTTTATATGGCCCTTTTAATGTTGACAGTGCAGACAAATTAAAAATCTTCTAATTAAAAATTCAATTCTAAATTTGCCGTCGGTTTTTTATGCTTTTTGTCTTAATAAAGTGACCCTATTTATGTTAAGTGTTCTTTTCTAAATTTGTATTATATATCTTTAAAAACATATAAAATTTGAACCTGATCGAAAGGAAAGCTAAATAATAAAGGGAATAACTGAAAATAGTTTAAACATAATTAGTTGAAAAGTTTTGTACATATTGATCATTAATGGTTTTTATAGAATTGAAAATAATTTTTACTCAATTCAAATATTTTCAAAAATGAATATAAACTAAACTATTTGAAACTATCTCGAGGAGATGCTTTCGCTCTGGTTCGTAAGACGTCAGCTTCAGTATGTTAACAATATCGTTAATAAAAATGAACTAATGTTTAGTCTGAACACGAGTATGAGTGTATGAATCAAAATCAAAACAGCAGCAGCAACAACAAAAACCACTCTGAACTACCTGTGCTGCGAGCAGGTGTGTGGGTGTTAAAGCTGGTTTTATTTGGCTCACAAAGTTGGGGCACCTACGCAACACGATTGCATGCGTGATGTAAAGCCCACTGCAGGCTGTTTAATGGCCAGCAAGGTGGCTTTTAACCAATATGCCGCTGCTAATTTACAAAGACACAGGGGGCACTTTGTGTGTTGATTGAAAATTGGACAAAAAGAAATCAGGTGCACAATTTCGTCGCCTAACTTCAAAGCGAGTCATCCATCAGAAAAGGCCAAAAATATTTTCATGAAAAATTGGCGAGTGCTGCACCCAGAGATTCAAGGGAACCGGATGACAAAATATGGTGTGAAATAAGGCCGAGTGGATATTGAACACACCTGGCAAATTAAGGCACAGTGGTGAGAGGTTAACAAAATCTGAATACATTTCAAAAATTCTGAAATCATGGCCAAGTTTTAACTAAAGTAGGTTGAATCTGTTTTTCAAATATTTTTTGAAAAACATAACATAAGATAAAGTTTAAAATAATTGGGGTGACCACATTCTTTATTTAAACGATTACAACCTTTGGTAGTGTTTATTTTCCACCTTCAAATTTATACAAAAAATTTTAGTTTATTCCCTAACTGTTTGTGTTTGTTATTAAAAATAGAGACTTGGAGACTTATTTGTATCTCTCACACTAGTTTGTCTGAGTGGATTTTTTTGGTGTTTGATCCTCGTGTACTTGCTCCACTGTGCACTGGTCGCTTGTCAATCTGTTGTCCTGGGTAACTTTGCCTAAAACGTCGGCTCTGGTTTTTGGACGTTAATGGTGGGGCTCATTCGAATAATGAAATTGCATTTCAAACGCCATATTTCCTTTATGTGTGCTCTACGTGAAACCCAATATCTCATGCACGAGCGGCTAAAAGGCCCCCCCCCCCCCCCCCCCCCCCCCCCCCCCCCCCTCCCCCCCCCCCCCCCCCCCCCCCCCCCCCCCCCCCCCCCCTAAAGTGCTACCAAAAGGGCCCACATACAAAGCCCAAGAGCTTAAGCGGCCCACGTTTGGAAATGATGTGTCTTTTTGTCCGCTTTTATCTCGTCTCTATCTCTAGATGCAAGCACGTGTAGGTGTCAACATCGAAATAGGCTTTGCTGGCTGTAAATCGAAAAGCCATAATAATAACACAATGTCTAAATCTTTGCGCGCTCTGACACATATATTCCAATGGCAATAAAATGTATAATGTGGGTATATATATATATATATATATATATTATAAATATACGTGTTTATGTATCGCCAGCCCACACACATATATGTACATACATATGTATGACCATGCCAAGGTGCACACGAAGCTGTTGGTCAGGTCGGCGGTGGGCGCCTGGCTTTCCACTGCCGCTGATTGAAAACTTTCACGTCTCTTTTCGCATGCGGGTGCTGTAAGTGTAAAGCGGCCGCTGGTGATGGCTTTTTGCGGAATACACGGAAGCTCGCCGGGCTACAGTACAACAACAACAATGCGAAACGCATTTGCAATGGAAAGTAAAAGTTGTTGCTGTCCAGGAACGCTTATATGGCATCGTTTGCTGCCATCGCATGCGAATTCCAAATTTTTCCCACATACATTTAAAGTATTTGAGGCAAGTTTAACACCAACATTTGGTTTTTGGGCCGCACATTTCCATCCAGTCATTTGCATAGGCTTTTGGCCAAATGCCCACATATCTTGACAAAGCGTTGTATCTGGTTCTAATTCGCAATCGTTGCCTTCTAACCATTTCCGTACGTAATTAATGCCTCCGCGCTCAGTGTTCCATAATTTAAATTGACGCCAACGCGCCAAACTATGCCTAACCGAACGAGTGTAAGAGAGATAGTTGCTGTTAGCAGAGCAAATTTCACAGGCTTGGTGCTGCCACCTACCACAAACTGTGTCGCATATGTATATATTAATGCTTTTTTGCCCACGAAAATTACTTCAGTTTATTAAAAGCTGTTTTATTCAGTAAATTTCATTATGATGTGCTGTTAATTTAGCGAAACGAGCTACTTTTCAGCTAAAATTCTTTAATATATTAAACAGCTGCGCAATATATTCACTGTGGCAACGCTGGTAAATGATCTTCACCACTGTTAAGCCGCTGTTGTACTCAAAATGGCATGCTGGCTCTCTTCTTATCGTTTTCATTCGTTGCTGCGCTTTGCGTTCAGTTTCTTTTTCTCTGTCTTTGCGTGCGGTTCAGTTGTAGAAGTAGGAAGAATCGTTTAAGAATAGGCGAGAGATCCGTGCGTTTTCCTTTACCCGACTCGAATAAATTTTAAATAAACACAAAAAAAGGAATTATAAATTAGTAAATGAATGCAGTGTGCAACAAATGCAAATGTATGCAAGTTTTTCAAGCGATTTAAATGTGAAACATATTGAAAGCAACAAACTTCCAAAACGAATAACAACAACAAATAAAACACAATCAGCAGCAACAGTAAATTATGCATATTTCATGCGAAATTTTCAACGTTTGCAAGGAAATAATATGAATTTTGCCATTCTTAGTGACAATAATCGAGTTGAATTCGATATTTTCTGTAATTGTGTTTCTGAGTTTCGCATAAATTTCACTGTAAATAAGCAATAGATTTGCAAATAAAAAATTAATTTCTTTTTTGTTGTACTTCTTGGGGCTGCTGCAGTCAGAGAACGACATAAAGAGAGCAAGAGAGCCAACGAATAAGCAGCTATTTTGACATTCTGCTTTCATTCATCTCCGTTGCTCACGATTACGAACACATACAAATTAACTGCGCTTGTGTGTGTGTAAACTGACAAAACGCAGACGGCGACTGCGCGGTCGGCTTACTCTTCCTCTTACCGATCGAAGGCAGCCGCGCTGCTGCGCTGAGGAATTTTTTCTGTCTTCATTTTCGACTTGCGCTCGCTCTCTGTTGCTGCCGTTGTGCTTGTTCTGTTTTCGTTTGTTTCTTCTAAAAAATTTTTGGGTGGAGTTTTCAATCTGTCTCTGTTTTGTTGCTCTCGCCTAAAATTTATTGAGAATTTAGCTCGTAATAAAAACATTTTTTTGTGCTTTATATTGCAGCAACTGTAAACAAAACGCTAAAAAATACGAAAAATATCCATTTGTGTAGCAATTGTGCAATACGTTAAAAAGCTAAGTGAAAGCAGAACACAGAAAAAACAGTCGAAAATTTAACACACATCATAAAAGAATCTCGGCAACAACAACAATATTGTGAAATAACGTAAACAATTGTAAAAGCTTGAATAAAAACACAAACAAATACACAAAACAAAAATAACAAAATGAGTGTCTGTGAGAACAAGACCGTTGTGCAACAGCAATTGCAACAACAAGCCGCCGCTGTTGCGGCTGCCGCAGCCGCCGCTGTTGTTCAGCAACAGCAGCAACAACAACAGCCCACGCAAGTAGTGCCACAGCCGCAGCACATGACGCCCCAACAACAACAACAGAGCACACAAAGCATCGCCGATTATTTGGCCCAATTGCTGAAGGATCGCAAGCAACTGGCCGCATTCCCGAACGTCTTCACACACGTGGAGCGCCTGCTGGACGAAGGTGAGCCAAGAGAAAACTCTGACTATTGACTTTACTATATAGCAAATTTTCAAAACCTAAAAGAAAAAAACAAAAAAGCCTCGATTGTCTGTGATAAGCGAGCTTATTAAGAATAATTAAAGATCGCGGTAAAATCTTATTCTTATTAACATTTTAAAAAGGTCGTGTGAAACACATAACATAATATGCATATATTTATCATATTCGTATTCGGCGTTCAATTGTATACACAAATTATGTGTTTAAAATAAATTATTATATCTAGCTAAAATAAAAAGAACATGTATTTGTATACAAAAAATATAACATGCATGTGGTAATCAATCAAAAGTCACAACCGTAAACGACAGAAATAAGAATATTAAAATATTGTTAAATGAGGTTTCAAGTCAACTGTAAGGGTGGAAAATTTATGGGTAAAGGATCAACGATTACTTTAATGTTTAATTCAGCTTTCGTGAGATATCATTAATTTTACCGTTTTAGCATAATACAAATACAGATTTGGAAAATAGAAAATGGAATGTGAAAGCGAAAATAAACTTATTCTCAATTCAGCTTTAAATTATGAAACTTAAACCAGCCAACATTAATAATGTATATAATTGTATGTATATGTATATTTTTGGCCAGAAAATGACCCTAACAAAGCTACTTTCATACGTAAGTGTATCTTTAATCTATATCGCTTATCTCTTAATCAAGCACGCTCCTCCAATCAGCGCAACTTTGTTGTGTTGCTCTCTTTGTCGTGTGTTGCTTTCTATATTTAAAGTCGCGTCTCTGCCCTGATCTTGAGTTCATTCCACCTTGCTGAGAACCCAAAGCCAACGCTGCAAACGTCGCAGTCGCTGTCAGTTGTTTGTTATTTTTAGTTATTTCCTTTTTGTGTGCCACTTCGTTGTCTCTCCTCTCTGTCTCTTTCACCACTCTTTTTGTTATGTTACTCTCCTCATCGTTTTACTTTGTGCCTGTTGCTTCTTAAAACGGGACCCCCACTCATGTTTATGGATGCAACATTGTGGTGGAGCCTTGATCACTTCCGAATGTTGCAAAAAACTGTTGCATGCGCCAACGAAATGTATCGGATTCCGCAACTTCAATTGCAATGTGGGAGGCACGCCTGTTCAAACGAATTGCCCTCTTGTTTTGCTGGCTGTCCTTGCCCACGCCTCTGCCTGAGTTGGGTAAATACACTCGGCGAATCAACAAAATGAGAGCCGAAAAATCAATACGGCAGTCAACAAGGCACGGGGCAGGAGGCGTGGCACACAGGACCACATAACTGTGCGACGACTACCTGGACGCTTGCAACTCGCAGCTCGTTTGCTTAAATCAGAAACGCCTGATTCGGTTCACGTTGCTGTTTTTGTTGTTTACTCAACATCTGTTGGCCATATGCATATTTGTACATCTATGTGTATTTGTGTGCCGCTGCTTGGTAATGACAAAATTATGTTGCACATATACAGATACAGCTACGAGCTAATATGAGTACGCCGCAAACTAGTTTTTTGTCTACAAATTGTATTTGCCAAAAGCAAAGCGTTGACAATTTGTAAAACTCGTTCGACCAGCTATAAGAAAATGTGTTTTTGTTGTTTTTATTTTTTACCTGCTTGACACCCACCCACCCGCTGCTGCTGCCCGCTTATCAGCAGCTGTGGGAGTTGGGCATGCAGATTATGCGAGCACACCCGGACTCGAACTTAAACCAGGCCTGTGGGTCGCTCTGTTGACAGCAGGCGACAACTTTCTGCTAGAAGTTCATTTTTATGGTGTTGGTGTTTGTATTTTATTTGTTTTTTTAACTTTCTCTTTTCAATTGCTGTCGTCGCATCGTTGGGTTTTAATTTAGTTATGGCAAAGTGTCTGCTGCTGCAGCTATGCGGGCTGCACAATTTAGCTGCAACAACTAATCCATGTAAATGCCATTCATTTTAACTTATTTTCAGTAAAATGAAAACTGATTCTAATTTTGCTGTTGATTTCCAACCAAAAAGTTAAAAATTTTGCAGTTAATGGTGAAAAATAATTTATTTGCAAACAGACAAATTTAGAAGTAACATTTTTACTGTTTGTGTCAGTAAACCTAAAGGTCTGTAAAGGTGGATTAACATATTTTCCAAGGGTTGATTAAACCAAGCTTATTTCAAATTGAAAAGTAATCTTTTTAGGTGGCGTCTTAAAAAAATATTGGAATGCCGAAAAATCTTGGTATATTTAAGTGCTCTATTTTCAAATGTATCTAAAAATAAGTATTTAATATTATTAACATTTATAAAAAGTTTCTTTTTATTTTGTAGCAAAAAGAAAAAACAATAAAATAAATAAAAGTATCTGCAACACATCTCCTGTCCATATGGAGATACTTTTGAACACATATTTGCTGCAACCTGTTGAACGCTCATTTGAATTGCATAAAGATGTATAATGTGCTCGTGCCCCCACAGATATAAACCCACTCACACAAGCACACATGCCTATACATTTGTTCGGTTTTATTTTGTTATTTGACTTGTTTGCTTCTTTTTCATTTAGATTTTTTTTATTTTATTTATTTGCCGCTTGTTTTTATTATCTTTATTCACTCGTCGCTTTTGGCACTGCTGACATAAATTTTGTTGTTCATTTTGTTCTTTTACCTCTTTCTTTTTATTTATTTTTTTTGTGAATTGTTGGGGGTAGTGACTCATGTCTAAAAAAAAAAGAACGAATTGAATAAAACAAAAACAGAATTAATAAAATTAAGAAGCTGCAGAAGATATTGTTCGTGGTGGCAGCGGCGCTTATTGTATCTTTGGCGGTATCTATTAGATACATATGACACATGCCGACCAAGCACGTTTCTAGCGTATTTGTATCTTGATGCATGCCGAGCAATTTGCACAGTTGAAGTGTGCCTAGACTGTGGAAAGACGACGTCAAGACGGTGTGCTCGGATTACTTCGACGCAGTCCAAGCATAACTGCACGTACTATCTACTAAATATGTATAATATGTATAGTAAATATAACTCGAAAGTATCTTCCGCATGACGTCTGACGTTAACACTCATTACAAAAATGCTACAAGGTCTCTTTATCTGTATCTGTATCTATATCTGTATCAACGTCTGACTACATCAAGGCAGACAAAACACAGCTCTAATCAAATTATTATTGAAAGGTGTGTGGTTATTTTTTTCATCTTTGGCCCACGCATTGGCCGAAATAAGCACATCGCAGTGCCCGCGATCTTATAGATACACAAACTCAGTGTGTATCTTGCGGTGTGCATTTAAAAAAAATCAAATTACGTACGGACTACACCCGCTATACGGACTATAGCGCGAAAATGTTTATTTAGTCACATATACATATATGTATATATGTATTTGTATATATAGTAGAAGAAAACCTATATTCACGTATGCTTCATGCTTGCGTATATATTTATATGAACATATATATGTATATATATACTTGGCATTTCTCATTCGGATACATACACGCAACAACAAATTCTGTGCTCGACATTTTTTTTTTTTGTATTTTGTATTTTTTTCTTCATGAAAAATTTGAAATGTGTTTCATTTCGTCTAAATTTAGATGATTGGAAATGGTTTCTAGCCTGTTGAGCGTCCGCCTGCGGAATGCTTTGCTCTCTATTTGAGCGTTTTTAGGGCGTTGTTTGCCTATAGATTAAAGAGCAAAGCATTAACTTGGCTTGGAATGCTAACAAAAGCAATGATAAAATGCATCATCAATCGAACGCGTTAACGATTGCTTCGCAAACAAATTAAATTTCGTATTAAAAAAAAAAATCAAAAACAACAAAATGCGCAATGAGCGCTTTTGAATTTCAATTCCATATTAGTCAGGCCCAGGTCCGGGCCCAGAGACATTGTTTATACGACTAGTTCGGCTGACGTCGTGCTAATAAATTTGTTGACAATTGTTATGCGGAACGCGTGGGCCCAGCTGTGGCAAACCCTCTAAACCCTCTTCCCCGCACCCGCAGCAGAATCAGCAACTAATAAAGAGAGAGGGAGAGTGAGTGAGAAAGGGATGGTGGGGTAACCATGTACACGTCCCATTGCGTTTTTCAAATTCAATTAAAATCTTTTGTCATGGCGACCGTTGGTTGTTTTGATTTGTTGTTGTTGCTGTTGTTTACGTTTGTGCGTTTCATGTTGGCTAACCTGGCCTTATGGGCGATACCAAAATGAGAAGCACCCATGCGTTGGCCCATTGCACTCAGCCCGGCACGGAAGTTAACCATGGCCAGGAGTTGGCTGCACTTTTTTGTTTTATTATTTACCATCAAAAACTCTGCCGCAAGTGAAGCAATCGATTCGGTAAGTTTCAACAATTGCTTTTGCTAAACTTTATTATATGATGAAAAGGGCATTGATCGACGCTGATCACTGTTCACTGGTCACCGATCAACGATCACTGAACACTGAACGTTGACAGGCGAAAGTTGTAGGCCTGATTGGTTTTGCTGCATGCTTGGCTAGGCCTGGCATGGAAAGTGGGTGGGAAAATGCAGACCGCTTAACTTTTCATAATAAAAATCGTAATCATATTGGCTAAGGTAACATTAACAGTATATTTTTTTCTATTTTTATTTTTAACAAAAATTTAATGTATAAACAAAATTGTCACACGTAGAACTTGAGAACCCTTGCAAATGCTCTTAAACAGTCGCATTTCTTGTGTGCAAACATTTGCGTACATTTTGTTCAGATTTTAAAGACTGGGCCACTCAATTCGCATGTTTTTGTTGTTATATCGTATTTTGATTTGCTTTTAACTAACCGACGGGAGAATTATTAGAAATGCGCTCATCTAGGCAGCATTTAAACATGATATCTCTATCCAAGCACAAATGACTCAGCACAACATGTCACATGGCAATCCCAAAGATACAAATATGTGTGCGAGTATAAGTATCTGCAGCCTTCAATTAGCATTTTCAAGTGCCTGCCAGTGAGTTGACCGCTTCCCTGTCGATTGCGTCATTTTCATCTTGCATGACATTTGATACACAGCCTGCAACAATTTCTGAAAAAAAAACGCCAAAAAAAAAAGCAGAAAATTTTGACAAAAATAGCGCAAATATGCTAAACTGAAAAGCTCGTAATTAAAATGTGTTTTGCATGTTGATATTCCACACACGCAGCCTCCACAGACAGACTCGCACACACATTTGTAGACTCCTCGCATGGCACGCGACTACCAGCAGCAGATTCCGCCTTCAACAGCAACAGCAGCCGCAGCAGCGGCAGCCATGTGGCATTAGACAATTGCTTTAATATGCCGGCAGACAGTTGCCGCCGCCGCCAAGCCGCACAAATTGAACAATTTGATAACAAAGCGCAATACTTGAGAGTGCGGAGTGCGAGATGCACAAAAGGCAATAAATTTCGCTTTGATGCTGTGCCATATGGTCGGCTCGGTCGCAGCTTTAAATACTTTAAATCGAATACCCGAACTCGAACTCGCCAGTGCTCTCTGCCATAAATGGGCAGGCGATGGCACTTGAGCTGTGTGGCAAGTGAATCACTTTTATTGTGCAATGATGCTGCAGCGATATCGATTTTTTTTATGGCCAATCAATTCGATTTTTCAATTGCCCCAAAACGAACAAAGAGAGTGGAAAATGTAAAACCAAAGGCTGCAAGTCGTGTGAAATGCGGGCAGACAACTCATAGACACACGTACAGCCATACACACCCCTCATGCAATTAAATAGCATACATTAATTGATCATAATTATATAGGTATATAGAAATAATTTATTTCTGGTAAGCTGAAAAAAAAGACAAAAGAGGAGTCCACTTATGACAAAGCTGACAAAAACAAGCAAACTTAAACGAATATGTCACAAGTTTGAATAAAACAAACTAATAGTATTTATACATAAATTCAAATATATATATGTCAAATGGATGCGTCATATGTGTTGCCAAAAAACGAATATACGCTAAATTTGAGTTATTTTTTTTGCTTGCATTGTTTTTTCCGTTATTCGGAACGTTTAACTGCTATGTAAGCTGCGATGCTTATCTTGCAGATACAAATACGCATACCTAATAGATACACGATGACAGCATGCAAATGTCTGCAGCTATTAATTAAAACGTGACATAAACACAAACACATATAAAGAACTCTCAATTCGCTCGTTCAACTCTAGCTACCGCTTGCTTTTTTATCTTTTTATCTTTTGGCTGTCTGCAGTTGAGAAATTTACCAAAACGACGCTTATTTACTGTGTGCAGCATGAATGAATGTTGTTGTCGTCGTAGTTGTTGTCACGTTGTTTCCAATCTGTGTGTATATGTGCATGTGTGTGTTGGCATTTTGGTGTTGTTTTTTTTTTATGAGGGGCCACCAGCCGTTTTAATTTTGCGCTATTTTCGCATATTTGCGTCCGCTAATTTCACGCACTTTCTTCTCGTTCAACTGTTTCAATTGAAAGTCTTTGGTATAGCCTAAAATTTGGCACTTGTTACGTCCCCAAGACGCCTTTATTGTTAGATTTCCCATCAGCTGTTAAATTGCAGAGCGTTGTGCGTGTGTCTGTGTACCGCGCCGCGTTGCATATTGGCGTTGGCGTTGTTGTTGTCATTGTCGTTGTCGTTGTCGTTGTCTTTGCTACTGTCTCTACCTTTGGCCGTTTTGACCGTTGTTTATGTTCATAATGACACTTTTTTGAAATGACATAAAAAATTGAATGTCGTGCTGCCACGTTTTATTTTGTTCCTCTCTGTGTATTTGGGTTAAATGCCATTTTATATGGACGCTCCATGTTTCTTATGATCCAAACGTTAAGTGCGTGGGCGCCACATGGCCGCTCACATTGTTCAGCAGACCAAACAAGGTGAATTTTTTAGCCAATTTACAACTTAGATTAAGTTTTAATGTCTTGAAAAGAAACGTTACATATGCTATATACATTGCTAAATTCTGTTTTTTTTTTAATGTCTTGAAAAGAAACGTTACATATGCTATATACATTGCTAAATTCTGTTTTTTTTTTTTTCAAAGTTTGAGTATGTTATGCTAGTAATATTAAAGCAACAGCTTCAGCTAAATCCAGAACCAAATTTTCAGCATATGCTGGTTTTTCTATTTTTAGCAGTTGCAACAGAAATATGAACGGTATCATGAACAGCATCAGAAGCAGCATATACACAGATTTCGATTTCCACTTTACTTTCAAATGGACAACTGCCCACACTTTTAGACCTGATTCGGTCCACCTCAAGGACAGCTTGTGGCTTATCAGACAGAGTGACAGTTGGATGAATGTCATTGGCATATGCTGTGATGCTGGCAACGATGAACGAGTGCACTTGCATTTTCTATAGAAGCCACTCGGCCCGAACAGGCTTTAAGCCAGCTTTATAAACGTAGGCTTTTCCGGTTTTCCACGCACATGCCCACATCAAAGTGAAATATTTCTTGTATTTTGTCAGACAAACCGACAGCATAAATACAAATAAAAATTATAAAAATACAGGTAAAAAAACGCAAAGAAGGAGCGCGGCATCGCCGCCAGTTGTCGCAGCCGCCTTTTGACTAAAAATAAACATAACGTGGGCGCTAGAAGGTGTTAAGAACAAGTTGCACAATGCTGAAAAAGAAACCTGCAGTGCAGAAATACATATAATAATACTAATAAATAGCTTGCTATAATACGTATAGTAACTAGTAGTCGACTTTAAGATACCCAGCGTTTAATCTATTTGGAATTTTCAAAGTAATTAATAAGCTGAAGCACATAATTTATATTTTTATCTTTGAAGGTAATTATATTTTTGTAACTTGCATTGGAAATAACTCGTCTATAAAAAAAAATGATCTGGGTTTATATATTTTATTATATCATTTGCAAACTATATACCCTATAGCTATTATAATAATAATACAAAGCATGCGTAGAAAAACAAATAGAAAAAAAGGCGGCATATCTTTGACTTTTGTTATGGAAACGAGTTGCTGGACACTTAAATTTTGGTCAAGCACATTATAATTATGCATATACATATGTACAAGTCAAGTACATACATATATAAGAGAAATATGTATTTGCCTTGTACTTTCAGTAACAAAAGTTAGCTGTGACAGTGGGTAGGTGGACAAGTGGTAGGCAGTTAAGACGGCGTCTGTAATAATTTATAGCAATAGCGAGAGCTCTTCATGTATTGTCTTTAGCTTTGGTTTGGCTTTGGGTTTCTGTTGTTGCCACATTCGTATCACTGTGTGTGTGGGGAGCTCTGTGCGACGTGCGTCACGTTGCGTATGCGCGATAAACAACATTAATTATACGCCAAGTAAAAGGCAGCACGATCAAGTGACATGCTGCGTAGCCACAAATAATGCATGTCCCATTTAAAGAGCTTAAGAGACGCCCACAGTTCACACACATACCATACATATACTATATCTACATATGTTACTTCGAAATATATTGTTGATGAATTTCAGTAGCCTTTTTTGTCTCTGTACGATTTGAACATTATTAATTTAATATTTGAATTATTGGCTCGATATTTGAGCTAATTGTAGTGCGACAACAAAAGTAACTTGCCAGTTCTGTTCCCAAAACGACGAGTGCAGCTTTCACTATACTATTTTCAGGCTATAAGTGTTTGTTAGCTGCATAAAATATATATTTACATTGCGTGTGTAACGCGAATGCTAATTTCCGCTCTACCATGCTCCCCGCTCTCTAATATAATAACAGCTGTAAGTTTTCCACAAAAATATATATAAATAATATTTGTTTTAAAATGAAAAGAATATTGAGAGAAATTGATAGAACGCCACTTGTATATCGAAATGTTTACACGTAAATCAAGCTTTCGCAGTTGCATTAGAAGCAACAATTTGGTTATTTATTTAAGAATTTTAACGGCAATATTTTTGCAAAAAACACATTGAATACCCAGTAATATCTACATAAGTTCGCAGATCTTCGAAACTCGAAATCATCTAGGAAATAATACAGCACAAAAGGTCATGAACCTTGCGGTTGGCTGTGTTCTCTGTGCTCAATTCAGTGCGTGATGCGTGAGATACATCTTCTTCTTATTATTGTGTTGGTTCTACTCGTTCTTTGTTATTGTTGTCGTTGTTGTGGTCGTGGATGGGCGAAGCTGGCCCGGCCGTGCCGTGCCGGGCAACGTCTGTTTATGTTCCACACACGTAGCAGGGGCTCCGGAAAAGTCATTCGCCTACTCCAGAAATAAACAAGCGCTGGCAGCGTGGCAACACCACAGCATTTGGCTAGACGAGTCATATCCGAATGCTGCTGGGGCCTGACAGAAATTTTATCTTTTAGATTTTAAAAATAGCTAGGGCAAAAAACCAAAACACAATAATACAAAAAAAATCAAAAGAAAGAAAAACCAAATTTTAGAAAACCTCAACTATTGAACACTGCTGCAAGCCGATTTTTGGGTGCTAAAATCTTAAATGCAACGTGGCCCCCACACGTGTTGATTGAACTGTTCTAGCATCAAGTATCTGTTGAACTGTTAAAGCTGCAACAGTTGCATTTGAGCGCACATGCAGTCTAAATAAAATGTATATTGGTATTTATAATTTAGGAACTTAAAATATTTATAAGAGTATTTTATTTTACTACAATGTGTCTCTTAAAAATTCTTTGTTTGTGTGTATCCAACGCATGTTTTTATCTTTAAATGCGCTAAATTGCGGTATCTTTCTTTTACCTTACCCAGTTTGAACAGACCATAAATAACGTTACGTATTATAAGAAAAAAAAAAGAAAACAAACCAAAACCAAACTGAACCATTTGCATTTTCAAGTAATCTTATCTGTACTACCTGTCTTGCTCGTTTCAGGTGAGTGTTTGCCTAAGGTCTTATCAGTAATGCGATATCACGGTAGCTGCCCATAGGAAAATACGGACAACTGCTGTACAACAGTTGCACAAAATGCCGTCGGCCCTGGGGAGAAATCTAACCTGATTGGCTGGCTGAGTACCACAAATTGTCTATTAGCTATACTATATATGCTGTTAATTTTTAATTGGTTAAGCAGCCATTGCTTCGAAAAATGAGAATTGAGAACATTAGCAAAGGGAGCACTATAGAGAGCGAGAATGGGACTGCGAGTGCGCGCTCGTTCGATATTGTCTGGCGTTGAATTTTATGAGCCAGGCCATAAAGTAAGCTCAGTTAATTGCTTTATTAAAATGGTCGCGCAGGGGATCGGATCGACTACCGTTTGTCAAGTGACTAACTGGCCAACTGACTAAGTGCCTGATTGAAAATAGCCTCTCTCTAGCGGGTCTGGAACGGGTCCTAAGCTAACAATTTGTGCATTTTACTTGTCACTGAGCCATGTGCCGGCCATAAGCTATTTGCTGAAAAGGTTTTTTTAATATAGAACCCTAACGCCCACGCCCCACTACGTTCCGTTACCTACCTTCATTGCATGAATCTTAATTAACTTTGAAATATTGACATAATACGCAAAACGAGGCGTTGCGACGCGTCGTGAGGTTGTTTTCTTTGGTATCTTTTTTTTCGGTTCGACTCAACTCTGTTCGTCTCGAACTTACTTCGCTTTAGGTTCGGGGTGTGGCTTCCTGCCTTTCATCTTGCTTTGTCTCGCAACTCATTAGGAGCACTTATTTTTTGTGCGACCAGGGGCCAAGATTTTTCCAAAATTTCACAAATTTACGCATTTAATGAATTTTCATTTGGCTTCGGTTGGAAGTATTTTTGTTTTTTTTTGTTTTGGGTTTTGGGTTCGGGTTTTTCTTTGCTTATGTGACGGCAGTTTGTATAAAATTGCGCACATGGGAACTGTTTGATTTGCGGCCAATTTTCGCTTGGCTCGGTGCCTTGCGCCACTTTGCCCACAGATACATCAAAAATCAACACAACTGTTAAACGGTGTACAACGACATTTGCAACGTTTTTTGGCAATGACAAGTTTGCAGAAAAAAGTTTTTGGAAAAATTGGCTTACAATTTACGAACTTGTTTGCAATTTTCGAACATGTTTCGTTTGCCGTTTTCTTGTAATTATAGCCAGTTTTTTTTAATACCATTGGCTATAGTAAACAACGATTTTCCAGATCGTGTAGGTATGAGTGTGTGAAATCTTAGTTCGTTGTATAAAAACTAGGAATTCAGTTAAAGGTTTCAAGGTACACATATCGTATGGCGAGTGTTTATTTAATGACACAACTACTGGGAATAGATGGTTTTTTTGCTTTGTTTTTTTTCAGACATTTTTAAACAGTGAAACATTCTCAAATTTCGTCGAGAAAAAACCCAAATAAGCTTGCCTAAAATATACCAAGGGTAGGCTAAAGCGTTTCCAAAAATATATATCTTTTTACTTGTTAATTGTTTGGACCGCTGACGCTTTGACAGTAATTTGTTGTTATTATGTTATTGTTGTTGTTGCTGCTCTTGCTAAGATTCGTTAGGCCACGCCCCCACTGTGACTCTTATTGTTTTTTTTTTGTTGTTGCGTCGTTGTCTGTTGTAATCTCAAAGCTTAATGTCAAGTTGCAAGGCTGCCGCTGTGTTGCACACGCACATGCACATACTTTGCTGATATACAGCTATTTGTTTTTAATGTGTGCGTGTGAAAAAATTGTCGTAATATTAATGCTATAGCTGATGTACTTCTGCTGACGACACCCCCACACGTAGATTGTCGTATTAAAATATCATTTGCATTTTCATCTTATTTTTGTTTTCTTTCTTATGTTTGTGCTGACTTGTAGTTGTTGTTTACATTACAGATATTTTACTTTACTCTCTATGTGCCAGTTGTTGACAACAGCTTTCCATTTTGGTCATTGTTGAAATTGAAAGTTGTAACAAATTCACGCCATACTGGCTGCGCATTTCACTTCCTTTCTTTAACGCCCTTAAGACAATCAACCAGGCTGAAGATCAGTTAAGATTCATGACTCGCTTCTTTGTTTTTGTTTCTCTCTTGTCAAATTTATTCTGGCGTGTCGACCACCTTCACTTTATGTGCTCTTGTGCTGTGTGTGTGTAAAAATGCCACATTGTTTCCCACTAACGTTGACACATTTTCATTTATTAGTTAGTGAGACTTTTGTGGCCAGAGAATTGGCCCAGTGGCGTATACTTTTGAGGTATTTTCAATTTCGCATCGCATTTGCTTTATTGCCCTTTGTTGGCTGGCAAAATAAGTATAAACCAGGTGTTGTATTGCCAAGCAATCCGTTGGTTCTCCCTTCAAATTATCTCATTAAAATTTTATATTTTTTTATTGTCGTAATTTTTATATTTTTTGGCTTATTAAATGACACCGGCTAATAAACGAGCAATAAAGAGTGCTAACCGAAACGAAATTAGTCACGATTTTGGTTGGTGGGGTTTGTAGTGAGGGGATAAGTACTTCGCTCAAATTAATCACAGTGATTTAGAAGTTGTGCTTTCGTACAAGGTGTTGGCTTATTAAATTGCAACAAATTAAATTTTAATTAAAATACATTTTATTAGCAAATTAACAAGAGCATTGTACGTTTATTGGACAATCGTTGTTACAATTTGCAATTTCCAAATGATTACTTCAATAATTTTGCTTGAAAATTTGGTTTGAGTGTTTATTTGTACGTTTAACCCAGCTGCCAGTTTTTATACAAATAAAAGTTATTAAAGCGTCATTCAGTGACTAATAAAAATAATAGAACTTGGCTAAAAAGTTTAATTATAAATCATATTACTTCATCAAATCTTTGATTGCTGTCAAAATAGACTACCATTATACGAATATATTACAATGTACGCGTTTTTGCATGCTCTTTTTAATGAGCAAATTATACAAATTCGCATAATTGCATTGATATGTCATTTGTATATATATACATATATATATAAATATAAATTTATATATATATATATATATTTATATATTTATATATATATATATATGTTTATATATAGTTTGTGCAAATGTTAAAAATCTAAATTAATATATTGGCAACTACGTCGCATTATCAAGCAAACTGTATTTGTATTTTTGTATTCTTTTTTTTTGTATTTGTTTTTTTGCATTTGTGGCTAACAATTTTTTGTGTTCAACTATAAATTTATAGAAGTTTCTGTTTTATTGTTAGCTTAATATGCACATTTTTGCGTATTTATTAAAGTGTTTATTTGTGCTGTGAGTGAACCCAGACAGCTGGTGCGTTTCCTCTTTTCAATTTTATTAAATCTTTTAAATCCCCTTTTTGGTTCTTGATACACACGAATTTGTAATTTATATCAATATGTTGAAATTTGTTGGAATAATTGAGGTAATTCACATATTTTGATTAAAATTCTACATTTTTGTTGCCAAAAATAAACATTTGTTATACTTTATGTTTGGTTTCGTTAAAAAAAGTCAATTGTGTTGAAATGATATATCCTACTATTATATCGAAATTATTTTGTGTAATAATTTGTATCCATGTTTTTTGTCACAAAGTTTTGTATATTTATCTTATCTTTGTCCTACTATTTTAAAATTAATTACGCGGTGTCTTACAGTCTGTCACGGCTGTTGAAAGTACTGTTGCTGGCTATTATTAATAACATTTTGTTTATTCGTTTCGATATAAATTTCGCATAGCTTTTGACTTACTGTGACCTAAATTTATGTATGTAAACAATTTTTTTTTATGTTTTTGCTGGTTATTTTTTTTTACGAACATGTTGGTGACAAGTGCTGTTACATACATTTGCACAGAACTATTATACCCTTTTTACCCATTTTCAATGCGCAAAAATTAAAACTGATTTGAAGCCGAATGTTATAATGGTCCGAAGCCGAATGTTATAATGCGTTGTAAATTGAACCAACATAACTTTAGATCTAGGTATGAAGTGTCTTCACATTTACCATTCTTAACCAGGATTTTTAGTTTTTGACCTGTGTAATATGCCCAGGCTTGTAAATTTGTAAATGTAATTACAAAAGCCTTATATTTTGTATTATATTATGATTTGTTGGAAATAATAATAATAAGATAAAAAAATATCTAAATATCGCTGCGAAAAGTTATTTAAGCGTGAACCAACATGTTAACGAAAGTCTTACTATACAAGAACAAAACAAAAATTTAAGTGAAACCCTTATGAAACTTCGTAAAGAAAGTCAAGCAACCAATAATGTATATATATACTACACCGTACGCACATAAATATCATTAACATTTAAATTTTATTTTACGAAAAAAATCTTGTGGCTGCCTAAAAACCGCAGGCCAAGAAATGCGCACAAAATAAGTATGCAAAATACAACAAAAAATAAATAAAATTACTTAAATACACATACATATACAAATGCGTAAATATGCGTTGTGTCTGTGCTATTTTGTTTTGAGCAAATTGATTTTGTGTGCGAATTCTCAAGGCCGACCAAGGCATTTGTGGAGTTCATGCCAAATGTGCTTGCAGTTGGTTTATGGCTGGAGGCGAACGGCTTAATTGCATCGGCTGTGAAACACAACCGGCGACATTCAAGCCAAGCTTTAAGCACTTTTTTTTGTTTTTTGAGACATTACGAGGCGCTTGCCATTGGTGTGACAATTTGTTAAACTCGGCTTGTCACCCACACGATCAGCTTGTTGGTATTGTTAAGGCCAACAATACGCTGGCAACCCACGTTGAGCTGAGCCGTCGGAACCCACAGGTCGAGTCATCTAATTCGTGGCATGAATGGTTTTGCATTCATAAATTAGTTGCCAGATACTTTATATTCTTATGTATCTCAAGTCGTGAGCGAATGCAAATTACGGAGCCCCGCCAAAACAATCAATCAGCTGATCTGGTCGCAGTCGTCAAGCTGTGAGCTGAGCTTCGTATTAATTTGGCTTAGGTGTCAACTGGGCTAACTGCCTATCAGCCTACCTGCCTTTTTACCTGTCTGCTTGTTTGGCATATCTTATAAGATTGACAAGCTGGGCTTAGTTTTTGGCGTGAACAAGGTTGTCTGCGATTGTGGGGAATCAACAATCGTGTTCATATACTAATTTAATGCAAACAAATGTACAAAACTCATTTAAACCTAACATTCAAAATAAAAATAACAAAATATGCATTACCCATATATTTCTATAGATAAAATATCAACTGTAAGCAATTTATATATGTATTTGTATGCATATGTCTTTAATTTTTATTATCGCTTAATAATAATTGTATTTCTATAAATATATGTTTTATTCTTGACATATTATTTAATTAAAATTAATGTTCGTCTCAGCAACGCCTTTGCATTAACCACCACCAAATAAATTATAAGCAGAAAAAATATGTTTTATATACGTTAAATTTCCACCGAAAAGGCAGCAGCAACAAAGTGGAAAATTGCACATATAATTTAATTTGCTTGCTAGCGCGCAGTGGATCGACAACAAAAATAAGAAAACATTTTCAGTTGCTAGCAAAAAAAGCAACACAAAAATCAACAACCAAAATAAATAACAAGACATGGCTCGTTCTAGCTGTCCAAGAGCATTAACAGTCGGCCAAAGAACTCATTAAGAGACGCGAGTGAAAACTGAAATATTGAATACAGCATGGAATTTGTCGCTATAAACAAGCAAAATATGACCGTGCAATATGTTTTTGTCACAGTGTGCGTTGATTTTAATAGATGTTCAAAAGAAAATTAAGGGCACTACGGCGAAAAGCTTTTAATTTGGTCGCGATTGCTTCAGGGCGTAAGAGACGCACGCAATAGAAAAATTCTTTCAACTCAAATGCAATCATGAAATCAGCGTTTGAGATCTTTTCAAGCATAAATGCAATCATGACAGCTGTCAATATTAATCGGTCAAATGTCAAAGTAGACAGAGGAACAGGCTGGCAACGTGACCGATGTGCAGCACACGAAGATTGAGGCGAATTAGATGAATAAGGCTTACCAAATTCGTGTAAAATTGCATTTGCATATGACGAAGCCAAAATTGTTCGAAGCGGTTATTATCATAGAAACGGATTAGTCACTGACAAGCTGAATTGATGGGAGCATTTAGATAAATTACAATAATTAAACACAGCCAAGCCATATGCGCAGGCGGCTTAATTAATAACTTGTCTTTGTGTTAGGCGCGCTCTCTTTCTCTCGCTGTCTTTCTCTTACATATACATATCTATATTTTTTATATGGTATATCTGGCTGTGTCAGTCTTGCCTATAATTAAACCCCATGTCCGTCGATGTTAACTGACCATTTAAGGGCATTGGCTGAGTTGGCGAGCAGGTTGTGTGCTTTGTCTATGTAGGTGTCGTGCAGCGGTGCGGCTTTGCCAATCTAATTATTATCAATGAAAGATCTCTTTATATATTCTTTTTTTTAATTTTCATTAACAAGTTCTCCAACTGCTGTGCTTATAAGGCAGTCGCTTTGTGAATGTGTATCGCTCATTCATTCAAAAGCCGCCACTCTTAATGCAAGTCAAGTTTTAGTCATAATTTACATGTGTATGCTTATGACTCTATCTCTATCTTGGAAATTCAAATAATCGAACTTCTATATAAGGTACAGAACAGCGCAACCAAATTTGGTGCCAAGTTTTTGTTTTTTTTTTTTTTTTTGTGCAAGAAGAACTTGACGTTTGCTTTTGGGGGCAACACAACATTTAAGTATTATTATTATATTTGATACTTTTTTATTACCTACACCTACACGCTGTATTAGCTTTTCAAAAATATTTAAAAATGGTTAAAAGTCAGCAAAACCCACAGCAATAAAGCCTGTATTTCAACCTTCCTCGGTCTCTATCTGTCTATCTGTCTCTCTGACTATCTCTCTCTCTCCCTCTCTATCTCTCTCTCTCCCTCTCTAACTCTCTCTCTCCCTCTCTATCTCTCTCTCTCCCTCTCTATCTCTCTCTCTCCCTCTCTAACTCTCTCTCTCCCTCTCTATCTCGCTCTCTCCCTCTCTATCTCTCTCTCTCCCTCTCTCTCTCTTGTGACAAGCCTGTTGTAGGGGATGTGCCAAAATGTTGTGATGTGTTGATTTTTTAAGTTGCCTCATAAAGTTTATGCATTTCTGGGCATATGCTTGTACAAAAATAGATGTGCTCGGTCGTTATTTTTGCCTTTGGCTGTGCCTTTGCTTATGCCTATGTGTCCAACACTCTCCGTACATAATTCGACGGCTTTATGACGCCCTTCTGGGAGCTGCTCGCAGCGTTGCTCGCTCGGCTGCCGCATTTTGCAACATTTTAAATTTAGATTTGTGTATTTTTCTAGCGCTGTTGCACTTTATGAGCAGCAGCGGAGCGTCAATAAATTGTCAAATTTTATGCATTGCGGTTTTAAATTTGGCAGCAGTTTTGCATTTGTGCCAACCTTTGGGACAGAAGGACACATGGGAATAAGGGAAAAAATTAAGAAAAATACAAAACTGATAAGTGATAAAAGCTAGGGAATACCTGTACCTAATGTAGTACCCAGTATTCAATACACAATATTTAATAGGAAATATCCTTAAATCTACTCGGCTGAACAAGATTATATGTACTTATTGGTGTGGAAGCTGCCTCCATCAGCCTGTAACATACAATTGCACAAAACCCTTTTAAACCATTGTTCAGGGTATAATACGTAATTTAACTATACTTAAAGCAAACATGTATATAATATAAATAAACTGTGTTAAGCCTGTGTCTAGACATAAACAAATCACAAGCATTCAATTATTATTACTGATAAAAATGATTTCCACGAAAACCAAGTATAAGTTCAAGTTAATAAATTGAATATATTTTTGAGGAAATTCTTAGAAAATAGCGAATGGCAAAAATAAGCACGTTTTCATATGCCACTTCGAGGAAACCATTGGAAGTCGCCCATTAATATGAATCTAAGAACAATAAATACCTACTTTGAAGGGGCAATAAGTATTGCATGGCCATAACAGGAATTTCGATTATTAATTCAGCTGGCCAACTACTCATGCATAAAATTGATGTCATAGCCTCCGTACAATAACATTATGCACACAACAGTGGCAGATTCTTAAGTCATGCCGCGTGACATGTGCCTAGCACACGCCCACACTTAAGATATATAGTATAGCATCTATACCAATTTTCATATATATCATAGAACGCCCTATTAATCTGGTGACAAATTGTTGGCCATTGTATGAGCTTGCTCGACGGGCACATGCCAAAAGCAAACAATGCAACTGAGTTTGTCCAAAAGCTAACAATAACAATAAAATGTTGATCATATCAATTGTACAGGCGCTGTCAACTGGCACAGTTGGGGGTACACTTGGTCGCCGCGGTAGCCCAAACGACAAATGTGTGAATTATGGCGTACATTGAGGCGTATGAGCAATTTGGCATTGCATTTTAAATACACACTTCTACTCTTGCCGCTTCCCTCAAATCATCGCTTGTTTATAGTCGCCGTAATTTGAAAGGCAAATGCATGCCATAATTCGTTTAAATATAAACCAAATGATTTCACTAGGTGGTAAAATCGTTGAGGGTGGAGGCTGTTGGAGGGGGCCTCCAACATGTCTAGTATTTTGCATCTAATAAATTAGCGGCATTAATATAAAGTAAACATTCACACGCTATTAATGGCATATGCTGGCACAATTGTTGCTGGCACTATGATTAGACTATGTATAACTAAAAGTCAAATTAAGCGTAATTTAATACGCGCATTTAACTAAATGACAAATTGCTTTTATGACCGAGTAGAATGAATAGCTCGCCTGTTCAAACTATGCATCAATTAAAAATACATATGTTTTTTATATGGACAATAGCATAAAACGTGGTTTATTAGATTTGAATGTGCTTTTACATCTTTCATGATTTATTTTCTTTATATTATTTGTTTTTTTTTTCTTACAGAAATTGCACGAGTGCGCGCCTCCCTATTCCAGATAAATGGCGTTAAGAAGGAGCCCCTCACCCTACCCGAGCCTGAGGGCGCCATGGTAACGTTGAATGAGAAGGTTTATGTGCCAGTGCGTGAGCATCCAGATGTAAGTACACGCATACGCATGTTTATATGTATATACGAATATATATTGATGAACTATCAACGATGATCTAATTTATGAATCGAAGCACATTTGAAGCGCTTCCGCTAATTAGAATTGACAGCACGGCCTGCTCAATGAGCCTCAATGAGCAACTGGTACACCGGAAATCGCTTTAAGGTGCGCCCTCCAACAGCGCACGAAGAATACGAGACGCTGCTGCTGTTGCTGCAACAAATGGGCGGTTAGGTAACACCCCGACACACACACGCACACGCAGTGTAACACACCTTTAGACAGCTGACGGACTCAGTCGGCTGTTAAGTTGTCCAAGACAATTGGCAATTGCTTCAGGCCGGGGCTCGCCTCAAGACTCGCCAAATGCAAAATGCGTGTCAGTTGCTGCAGCACTGTAATACACTACCTCCCGCCAGCTCGCTCTCAGCAATATACATGTGTATTTTAAATGGGTTAGACAAAATCAGTGAAGCGTTTTAGGAAGTCGCTTGACGTCGTCTCGTTGTAGGCGTTTTGTTATGCCGCCTAGCCAAACGCCATGGCAAATTAGAATTTGATTTAATTTTATGCAATTTCAAATGTTGCTTTTTCTATTTTTGTTTTGTTTCTTTTTGTTTTCGTGTTTTGGAAAAATGTTTGGGTGTAGTTTGGCTTATTTATGGCTGACAGCATCGTGAACTAAGAACCGAGTGAATTTATTTCATTGCTTGACACAATTGAGGTTTATGGATCGGTCCCTCTCTTTTTCTACCACACTCTCCCTTGACATATCTCTCTTTCTCTTACACAATTGAGTACCCCACATAAATGCATAAATTTAACTGCATTGAGTCTACAAGGAAAGCATTTGCTGAACAGCTGTCTAAATATTTTCGCTCGGCCAAATGGAGTCAACAATTTGCCTTGACATGATGCCATTCGTTATGCTCGCAACACAAATTAATTAATTAAAAGCAAACAACATTTTATTGAAAATATATTTTTTTTAAATAAAAACTTTCATTTGGTTTATTGGGTTGGTTTAAACTTTGCTATCACTTTGGACGCTCGGTATGCAAATGTGCTGCCTAAAAGCTGTTAATTAGCTAGCCACGTTTAAATTTGTTGCAAGCTCTAACTGGAGAACAAACCTGAACAAAGTAAATGTTATAAGCTACAACTATTCGGTACCCTGTAATCGCAAATTAAAAAAATAACTGAAAATTTACTACAGTTTATGTTACATTGTAGGAGTTGTAATGCATTGAATCGGTTTTAACAATAAGAGGTAGAAGCAGTCAGGCGCACCGCATTATCACAAAGTTTGTTTCTATTAAGGCGGCGCATGTCAAAAGTGCTGCTCCTACAAAGAGAACAGCAAAATGAATATGAATGAGCTAAGTGATAAATTAAAAAACGAACATAATTTGTCGCTAAACAGAGCAAAAAACTGAGTCAAAGTTGCTTTTGATGATGTTGCTGCTGTTTCGGATGTGGTTAAAGTGCTGTTCTTTTGCTTTCCAAATGGAAATTGGCACAGCTCGGCCGCGTTTTACGACCACGAGGCAAACGTTTTATAGATGAGTCTCTATATAGCATATATATAAGCATATATAATATGTTGAATTTTCAATTTGGTTTATACCTTTTTTATTCGACTATTTCTTGTTTTTGGTATTTCAGGTGTTCTGAGTATTCCATCTATTTTTATACCATCGACCAGCTGAAGATTAGTTCGCTTTGTGTTCAGTGCGCGGGTGCTTCGACATTGCGATAAATTATTTCATTTTATTTAATTGCAATTTTTGTAGCTCGATAGCCAAACATAAAAATCTCACAGCATTTCTGACATTTTCTTGCCGTATGACCAAAGCCAAATGGTTATAAGCAAGATAAATTGCGTTTCAAATTGGCAGGCACACAAGAAAATGCAACAAGTTTGCGCAATGTTTATTGTCCAAACATACAAATTATATATACACATAAACCTATCGTATATAAAGTATATCTACGTATGTTTTGCGTAGCCTCGTCATTGGCCAGAAATTTCCAATGCATTATAGCCACTGACTCTGACACAGCAGCCGGCATAACCCGAAACGTTTTCACGAAAAATAATAGCAGTAAATAATTTATACCATATTTAAGAATGTAAATAATGATTTGTCAGCTGGCTGACAACCGGCAACAACAAACGCCATGTAAATAGACAGCAATTTGTCAACACTGGCTAAGTCTAAAAATGAGCGAGGTGGAGAGCGTCAATTGCATCGGAACCAAACACATTGCATAGTGGCATACCACAAGCAGCCATTTAATGCGCTCAATTGTAGTTGATTATTGTTGTTGCGGTTATTGCTGTGTCCAAAACATAAATACAACTTAATTAAAGTCAACTTTTGCAGAAACTGCAACAACCACAATGGCATTTAACAGTTTACAATTAATTACTATCCACTCACATAGTTGTGCTCAAGCTCCCCGCAGTTATACCACAATGTCCACTGCACTCTCTTGTTCTCTCTCTCTCTCTCTGTCTCTCTCTCTCTCTCTCTCTCTCTCTCTCTCTCTCTCTGTTTCTGACTAACTATGCCCATCTCTTGTGCTGATTCGCTTGTTAACATAATGTTCATACGCCCCGTGGTGTGAGTAGCCCACATGTTAAAATTGACATAGCTATTAAATAATTTATATTTTCAATTTATTTACGTAGATAAGAGGTTAGATAAAATTTAAAATGTTTGCAACACCTGAGCAACTGTTTAAATATTAGGTAGATATTGACAAACTTTATTGTTAATTTGTGTAAACATATGTATAGAAACATTGTCAAAGTTGTTAGCTGTATAAATAGTGAAATTTATTAAGGTTTATCCATTAATACTTAAATCCATTGTTGGGTTGGTTGAAAAGAAAACGAAGTACTTTGATTGCTAAACATGTATCATTACAAAAAACCGTATACAGACAAGTTTTCAGCAGCTAAAACCTAATCTTAGATCATCAAATTATAATGTATATTCATGGGTCTTAGGACGTGATTTTGGCTTTAACTGCTGTTAATTTAGGATTATTGCTTTTTTATTTTTAAATTCTTTCGTACTTATTACTCATTTACATTTTTTCCTTTTTAATTATTTGTAATAATGTGTTTCATTTCCAAACTTTTTTTATTTGTTTTTTATGCATTTGTAATTTGTTTGTTATTTAAAAATTCTTTGTAATCATTTTAAACTCTTTAAAATTTTATGCACACTAAAACTTAACATATTTAATATGTACGCTAGTTTTAAAGTTTTTACAGCATTGGGAAAACTTAGCAGATCCCGCACCTGGTAGCTTCTCGAAACAGTTTACTTACTTTTAAAAATGATCGCTACATTAACAAACTGACATAGGGGCCTTCATATTGCACGTGTCCATTAGCTTACATTACTAACTGCTGGAATTTTTATGTTAAATTTTTGCAACAACAACAGCAACGAAGTTTAGCTCATTTGTCGCAACATTTTGCACATTTTATGCGTTCTGTTTGTCGTAAATAAAGTGGCAATTAATCTGAAAACTGCAGCGAATCGGTCATGAGCATTAAATGCTAATTACTTGCAACTAAAATTCTCATTTTGGCTTTTCAGTTATTTAATAAGTACAGCAGTGAATTAAAAAAACAAATAAAAGTAAATAAAAATCAGCAACAAAAAAACTGACTGGTAGTTTGTTTTTTATATAAGATGTCAAACTTTGATTTATTTTTCCGCGGAATATAGACACACTTTTAGTTTTACACTCGCGTGTAACTACACACACGCACACACACACATACACTTGTACATATGAATATACGGACGTATAGAGCAGACATCTAGTATGTGTTTGTTTAAATGTACTTATACAGATTTGTAATCTATTTGATCTGCGCCGACTGTTGCCTAGTTTTGCATTTTTCCACTTAACTGGCGGCTAATATGAAAAGATGTTTTGCTGTTAAAAACTATTTGCAAAATTTGTGGCCATTGCCATCTTACAAACTCAAATATAATTGATATAATGTAAATGAGTACAGAAGCTTGAGGTTTTTTCTGTGTGCTTAAAATGAAAAGTTGCCTCGAAACGTTAAGAAGCTTTTGACCAATTGGCAACTATGGTAGCCGATTTTCCATATGTCAGATCTTAACATAAATTTATAATTTGGGTGCATGTATTTCCCTTTGAGGTTTTCATGCTGCCTTATCAATTGTTTGTCCGCCTTTTTAATTTGGAAGCAAATTTATGTACATATACTTATGTAAGTATATAGTACATAAGTGAATTTGTTTACACTGAATGCGTTCTTATCGCTACTCACAATCTGTAATAAGAGGTAGAGCCCAACGCACACAATTTTACAGGCTTGAGTTCACTTGCAGCTTCTGTTCTTTTTTCCACTGCGTGCCTCGTCTTTTGTCTGTTAACAGCATATTTATTTTTTGCTCAAGTGTGGCTGTAAATACTAACAAATGTTGTTTATATTTTATCGTTGTTCTTCTTATTGCTGCTGCTGCTTCTTTTATGGCACGCGTTTCTCTTGAATCGCAAATTTGTCGCTGCACTTATAATTGATTACCAATAGCCCTGGAAAAAAGAATAAATTATTTATAGCTTATTTGGCCATTCATCCTTATCTGGCTTTGTCAAATATTTGATAATGCAATTTCAGTTTAAAGCCATTAAAGAGTCCCTTATGCAAACGACCAACTCTGAGTTCGGCTTTTAATTAATAAACCGGCTGCGAAAGAGCAACAATTGCTAATGTAAATATTATTTTCCCCGAGTACCGTAAACTTTTGATGTAAACTTTAATGCGTATCGATTTTAAGTCGCGTGGCTCTGGCCTTGGCTGAAGCTTTTCATGCGAAAACGTTAAAAGAGTGTTTTTCTGAAATCTTAATTAAATTCGTAGGCAGTCATTAGGCAGCTAACTGCATTTGTGCATCTGCAGAAAAATGTTCAATTGATTCGATCTCAATTGCCGCCTGCAGCAGTTGCAACAGATGCAGGCCAGTCAAAAAGCAGCAGAAATAGATATAAGTATAGATAAAGATAAATATACTTGCATACCGACAACAACAAGTGCTGCTGTTGTAGTTGCTGTCGCCACTCACATCATCGTTAATACAAGAACAACAGCACATCACATCATCAGTTTGGAATAAATTTTTTTTTCAATAAAAATCTAACGGCGTCATATTTAGTGGGTGGTCGCCCCTGGGCTACCGTTGCGCTAGTTTGACCAGTCATTTACAATATATCTGTACATATATAAAGATAATATAGAACATATAATTCAGGCTTAAATTGTTTTGATCTGCCTCTATGAGTGAGCTTAATAAATCTAAAATTTTATCGCCTAATTTATGAGCAGAAAACTGCGCCTGCGGGCGTGGGCATTAAATTGGTTTGAAAGATATGATAATTGGCAGCCGCATCAATTACACAACCGTTGTTGGCCAAAGCGCAACTAGCCAGGTGGGACTTCATCACAGAGCTATCAATGTGACCTGTTGTCAGGCAACTACTCCCTCTTACCCTGCTCATTGTTTTTCAAATGCCTTTGACTGACGCCGCCGGTTAACATTTGCTGCTGCAGTTGGCAATCTGTTTGAGTATCTGGCTGATTGGTTTATCGTGCCAAATTCAGGCGTGTCGCCTTAGGTCATATTACGTTTTTCTCCGGTTGTGCATTGTGATTTTTCTAGCGCTCAACTCGCCATCTGAAAATAATAATTTTGACTTTGAAAGAATGCTTTGTGCATTTGGTTCATGAGTCAGACTTCTCGTTCATGTTTCTTTTTTAATATTATTATTATTTAATTTTTTTCTGTATTAATGTGTTTTAAATTTATATGAAGTCAACTTTGGCATTAAGATTTTGGCTAATTTCTTATTATACTTTTATAATTGTTGCTCATTTCCGGTGGTTTCTTGTATATTATCATTTCAGTTCAACTTTGTTGGTCGCATTTTGGGACCACGCGGCATGACAGCCAAACAATTAGAGCAAGAGACTGGCTGTAAGATAATGGTACGCGGCAAGGGCTCCATGCGAGACAAAAAGAAGGTGAGTTGTTTTTCAATATATTTGCTGCTTACTTATATATTTTCCAAGTGATTAATTCCATTACTCGCACAAACTTGAAAATCTCGTTAAAGCAATTCAAGACAATTAAACGGTTTATTAAATTAGATCATAAAATACCAATCATGAGTCGTGGTCTGCATAGTTTGCATGCCAATCTAAAAGCCGCAAAAACTACAACCACAAGCACACACGGAGAGACACACATTACACATAAATTACTATAAAACCCCAACACATTTTATATTTCATTTATGAAGAATTTCTCAGTCCAACTGAAAGTTCGGTTGACAGTCGAATTCTGTGCCAACATACAAAAGTATTGTCAATTAAAACAAAAGTAAAATTATTTTTTATTTGTTGAGCGATTTTTCAAATTTATCGTGCTTTACAACAACCAATTTACATATATACATATACATATTTTTTTATATAATCTAGTTAGTGATTGCATTTAAATTGAGACGTTGTGGATCAGAGCGTCTGTCCGGCTGAAACTACTGAAACACCTAATATTGATTAAACCTTTGGATTTCTTACCATATGTCCGATGTCGGAGACTATGAGAGCTAAGTCTAGAGACCAAATTTAGTGCGTTATGTTCGTATAAACCACACACAGACTTGGAATATTTTTGATTTGGGATACCTCTCGCCATTGTGTTTGGACTTACACTGGACTTATGCAGATATGCAGCTGTAATATATATATAAATACATAATGAAATATATATATGTACATATACCCAAATACTTGTCACTCCACCGCTTTTGATGATTTAATTTCCTTTGGCGTTTGGCGAACAAACAAAAAAAAAAAATAACAGCTATAATATATATATTTATTTGTATGTATTTCGTTAATGTAGCGCGCATTTAAAATGACAGACAGACAGACAAACAGACAGACAAGACAAATAAAAATTGCACACTTTTATAACGTTGCAATATTTTGATTATTTAGTAGCTGTACAAAGAGCTAACACCCACTCAGGTGCTCAGCGCTCGGGCTGTGCTATAACGTCAGCCAAAATGCCGTGAGTCATGAGGTTTTCATGAAAATGACAAGCGTAAGATTAAGACCAGAGCAACCAACCGCACAAAATGCTTACTAGCTGTTGCAGGCGAGATATGAAAATAGCGTAAAATATATATGTATATTACTCATAGTTGTGTTTTATAAACAAAACCCTATAAGTGCTATTTGGGGCTATATGAAAAATCCATGCAACGAGCAAGCAGACAGAGGGGGAAGTAGGGGCTTAGTGTTTGCACTAACGTGGCTCACTGCTTGCTTGACAGTTCTTAATTTGACAAGTGCTGGCGGAATTAGCCAGGCAGCGTTGTTGCCGTCTGGACGTTGATGAGCCAACTTCAAAAAGCCAACTAAACTGACAGCTCTTCTGGCACTTTGAGCTTAATTGATTAGCAATTTGAAGAAATTATATTTAAATCATAAATATATATAGTATATATATTTGTTAATATTTTTGGGTCAGAAGATAATTCGCTGCACAGAACTTGGGGCTATATAAGATATAAATATTAAGTACATATTTTCAAATATTTCAAGCGTGATAGCCAAATGTGCCTCGAACATTTGGCGTGGCAAAAAAAAAAGTAATAGCTGTAGTAGAATTTGGAAATTACAAAAATGTATTTTGTGTGTTTGCAGCGTAACGCCCACATTTAATTGTTTGCGGCCATTAGAAAACACGCGCTAGGAAATGTCGTCTTAAAGTGGGAATTTGTAAGCATTTTGCTACCCACACCTCGAACCCTCACCCTCCCCCTTTCCTTTTTTTCTGTTTACTACCTTAAAAGAAAAAATGAAAGAGTATATGTTGAGGGACAAGACGGAATAGGGCAGAGTGCGATTTTATTGGCATTCACGTTTTCCGAGCTCTCTGTTTTTACGTGTATCACCAATAAACTGTTTCAGCTTGTGGTTGCGGTTGTGTTTGCGGTAGGCAAGCAATAAAATATATGTACGAATATTTAAGCAGTTCCGTTTATGATGTAGATAATTTTGTTGTATAGTTGTATAGTTTATGAGGACCACAATCCAGTTGAAGTATATATTATATTTGAAAACCTTAAATTGTTTTTATTATTAATAGGAGGACGCCAATCGTGGAAAACCAAACTGGGAGCATTTGTCCGATGATCTGCATGTCCTAATTACTGTTGAGGATACCGAGAATCGCGCCAAAGTCAAACTGGCCCAGGCAGTTGCTGAAGTCCAAAAATTACTCGTGCCGGTAAGTGTAAACGTAACAATCATATTTAAAGCTATATATCTAGGTCGCGCAACTCTTATAATTCGTTTCTATGCCTACTCCAAACTCCAAAAAATTAAAAAGTACAAAAGTATATTAATTTAAATTTAATTTAATAAATATATACAACACACATAAACAGAAACTTTGGCTTACACAACGTGTAGCTGAGCCAAATTGAAATATGAATTTTGGGCATGCTTTTAATGCCAAACTATCGCTCCTTTATCAATTTATTAATCACTATTAAAAAATGTGTGCAAAGAAATTGCGTTTGCTGTATCTATCAATCTGTATTAAATAAATAAATATATATCTCATTGCTAAAATTATAACCAAAATATTAATAATGATTTATTTTATATTATTTTCATTTCTCTTACTCAATCTAATATGCTTAAATGTATTTTGTTTAATACATTGAAAAAAATTTACTACTATTACTACACACACACAACATAAACACACACACTGCGAACACACACTTATGCGTGCGCGTACTAACAGCAAGCCGAAGGCGAAGATGAACTAAAGAAACGTCAACTTATGGAATTAGCCATTATTAACGGCACTTATAGGGACACAACAGCGAAATCAGTCGCAGGTACGTCTATCAAGCTCTATTGCTAAGTACTATAAATACTTATTTACTCGACTTATACAAAAAATAAACAAAAATAACAGAGATAAAAAAAGAAAACTTTGTCTAAACCAACAGCTAATCTCAGTATTGACTAAAATCCACCCGGCTCTGAACAAGCAATAGCCCATGCAAATATCGAGAAAGCGAAAGCAAATCGAGCGATCTAATACATCTAACCAATAATGATATAATGAATGTGTTTTTCTTTGAATTTACATGGATTTTCTATATGGACAGCTTTCTCATGCGTTGGTTCTCCTTCTGCTTCTGTTCTGTATCCCGCAGTTTGCGAAGAGGACTGGCGCCGTCTGGTTGCTGCATCGGATAACCGCCTGCTGACGCCGACGTTGTCCGGACTGGCCACCCAGATACGTACCCCCGCCAATGCACCGCTCGGCGCACCATTGATACTTAATCCACGAATGACCGTGCCCACCACAGCGGCCAGTATACTGTCCGCCCAGGCAGCGCCGACAGCTGCCTTCGATCAAACTGCTCATGGCATGATCTTTGCGCCGTACGGCGATTTTGGGAACTATGCGGCACTGGCCGGTAATCCTCTGCTGACGGAATATGCTGATCATAGCGGTGGGTTGTTTGCTAGATAAACTACTTAATACACATATATACATATTTATATAAACATATACATATACGTACAATCTATAATCTATAACTACAAATTATGATTTTCGATCAGCTAAATATTGATTCGATACACTCTTAACTATATGCGCCATAACTGTTGACACATGCAAATACATGCACACACATCATTTTGAAATTACACAAAACAAATCAAAGAAAATATTTAGAAAAACAAAAATATATATAATAAACAGATTATGAACATTCAATAATCCAGTTGATAAGGCAAGTCAACGATAAGTTGAGTTATGATTAGCCATTTTTTTTTTCTTGTGCGAAACTACGAGCAATAATACTTACAAAACTCACAAACATTTACCACACTCATAAAAGGGCTGCTTTCACTTATTCTGAATTAAATTTTTAAAATGTTAAAATATATAAAAAAAATACTCATGGCTTAAACATTTTTGGTATATTTACGCCATTTAAAACATATACACATAAAACATACGTTCAGTTGTACTTTCAATTTATAAGGCAGTATTTTTCTTCTTTAGACCAAATGAAATATTGAATTGTCTTGTCTTTATTTCGATTTGAAGCTTTTTAACGCATTTACTTTAAATACTCTTGCAGAGGATTAGTTAAATGAATATACCCTAACGTGTCCGATGATCTTTTTAGGCGTATTAGATACTTAATTTTTCATTTAATTTAATATGTTATAAAAATGGTTTTTTTATATGAAACTTTCAAATCCGATACCAAAAACCTTTCAAGGTAGTAATTAAAATAGTAATTTACAATAATAAATTAAAATAGGTTTTTTTTAAGTTGAGTTCGATGTATTGATCAATTCTGTAAGGGTATTTAAACTTCGGCAACCGAAGTGCTCGTTTTATGATTTGATTTTCTTTATTACTGCAGTGCCATAAAGTATACTACAGATAATAATTTAATATTGCACACATTTAACCTTTAGCATAGCTTGCTTTATTCTCTTCTGCATGCCACTCACAGCTAACGAAATGTATTTTAACACATTATTGTTTAATATTATATTGATTTTCTTGAATTTTCTTTTTTGATAAATAATTTTGAAATCTGATATAAACAAATATTTACAGTTGGTCGATATATGCATGCCGGCTCCGTCTTTTGAACTTTTTTTTAATTGAGTGCACCAAGAATTTATTGAAGTCCATAAATTGTTAGTTTTAGTTCCAATTAAAGAAAAAAGAAAGAAAAGCGAAGAGAGTCTGCCGTTGACAGTGCACAACACAGAACATATTTAAACATATTAAATGTAGTATACTACATATTTAATAATAGATACATACAAACATGTATACATATACATTTATATATATATTTATTTAGCAACAATAAATGCAAAACGGCACATCACGAACAAGAACAACAAAAATACTCAAAAACAAAACTGCAGCGTAAAAGCAAAGCAAAATAAAAAAAACAAAAAAATACGATACACATATTACAAAAAAAAAAAAAAACAAAAATAAGTAATAATGATTATTGCTCGTCAAAGTTTTTGTTAGTTCATAGGTCGCAAACATTTCTATTAACTGGCAACTGGCGATAAACAAATAAGTGATTTTTAGGCGCTTAAACGATTAGTGTGCTCTAATTTTTTTTTTTCGTTTCGGATGTGTTTCGAGCCTTTAACCAATTGCAAATTTTTTACTTTTGAGACATGAGTATATTCTAGTTGACAACAACAAAAGCAGAGACAACAATGACAGAAACTGCCGGCGCAATTTGTTGGTTGTTGTTTGGGAACAATGAGTATTCTACTTACATATATATTACTTAAAGCCTTCAACAAAGTTGCTGAGAGTTATCTAGCGTTTAAGTAGAGTATTTACGTTTGTCTATGTTTTCTAGTTCTTTAAATCTACCCTTAGTTTTTAAATAACCTTTGATATTTATTTTATTTTGTTAAATTTGTTATTTCTATTTCGGTGTGGGTTGATATTTTTTTATCTTATTTTCTTAACTATTTTTTGTTGAGTTATCTTTTCTATTTAAGTGCAATGTTTAGCCTATTAGTTTTTGTGTAGTAATTAAGCGCAGTATTTATGCACAAATGTACCTTACGACAAGTTCAAGTTTATCATTTGATTTCCGTACCGTTTGATTTTTTTCCAGCCAGTGCCATTTTGAGCAATTAGCAACATCCGCACATTTAGTAGCATTTTAATACAAACAATTAGATATATAAATATATATCTCCTTTTAGATTTATATTGAGCCTAGAATCGAGTTGGTGCTTAAAACATTTGTAGACTTAAGTTAGTTGAGGTTTAGGCAGCCGTCCAACTTTTTTGTTTTTGTATTATTTTTTGCACAACTAGTCAGCAAAAGCGAGCGTTAAATGTTTGGCAGACAGACCAGACGGACACTGAGATAGACAGCTGGAAGAATGCTAAAGAACAATTACACTAAAGTTATGTACGAAAGGAAGCATATTACATATACTTCAAAAAAACAAATAGTTGTTTAAATATTTTAGTTTAGTTTGAGCTGCTTAAAGATCACTTATTTCGTCGAAGGTAACCAGTAGCAAACAATAAGCAGGCAACATGCATATAAACACATATACGACTCATTCCAAAGAAACAGAATTTAAATGTAAATCAACATGCAATGCAGTTATATAATTTTTAACAATTTATATTTTTTTAATTACCTTTCATTTTATTTGTTGTTTTAAAATAATGAAATTGGTAATTAGCGGAAAACAAACAGTGTCAGTGTTCCAACAATAGCGAAAGAAAATTGTGTATTGTTTAAAACAAAAGCAAAGTGCAAGGATAAATATATATATATATATATATATTTCTTTTTATTATACTATATTTAAGTTTTGTAGACAATATTCGTATATACATAAATACATGTATGTATATATACAAATTAATTGCCTTAAACATTATATAAACTATATACCACCATATATGTATATATATATATATACATATATATATACATATATATATATATATATATATACAATTTTATATGCACATATCTATATGTATCGTATCGTATATTTTAGTAGGCGCCCTTAAGCAGCAACGTCGTTTGGCGGCTAACAGAGAACACCCATATCAGCGTACAACGGTCGGAGTGCCATCCAAGCCGGCGGGTTTCATTGAGATACAGTAAGAACACAATAGCAGCAACAACAAAGCAAATGCAACAAAAAAATCAATAAAAAACAAACAAATGAACTTCGTTTCATTACGAAACAAACCGTTCAACATACATCTTTTTGTATTTATCTAAAGCAAATTTTTAATTTTTTTTCAAATGCTAAATAATTAAACGATCAGTGTAATCGTTTAACTTGCAAATAATTATATGGATTATAAATTGTGCCCGCCATTATGTTCAAATTGGGCATTATTCAATTTAGTTCAATTATGCTATCGGTTTTGTTTTTATTTGTTTTGCATTCTACAACTCTATCAAATATACTTCATTCTATTATTATTATTATAATTTCGGTAAAATGCTTGCAAGAAAATCTTTTATATCAATTGCTGCTGTTATGCTATATGTGTGTGTGTGTGTGTGTGTGTACGCAATGAAACCCGGCCAGTCCAGTTGGCCAGGCCGGTCTGTGCAGCTCCGTAACTCAGTTAACTCAGTCCAATAAAAAAATCAAGCGCCTCACAGGTTAGTTGTGTTTCTACTCATCTATAAAAATTGTTTTTATTACATAATTTTTGTTTCACATGGAGTGCAATTGCTGTTCTGACAATAGTGATTGCACTTTGTTTGCGAGTTTTGATTCGTTTTCCAACACTCACAAAAATAAAACAATAAAATGAAAATTGAAAAACACACATTTTGCAACATCAACACAGACAGACACATGCTGAAAATATTAGTGCAATAGACCGTAGAAAAGCCGATTAAAGCTTAAATAAATAAACAGTAAATAGTTATATTTTTGTTAGTTTATTTTATTTCTTTGTTGACGACGTTGACTTGTGCCTTTGATGTTTTACAAAAACAAAAAGAAGATTAAAAAAAAAAAAAAACAAAACAAAATAAGAAAAGAAAAAAAAAAAAAGATATGGGTAAGAAATTTGAATATAGATTTCTACTGCAAACTCGAAAGCAAATCAATTTAGCACATTTTGTATTACTTTTTCTTAAGCCATATAATTATTAATATTATTATTATTATATTATCTATTATTATGCAACATGAATTTTATATATGTATTTAGATATTAAGCCCCTGTTAGTCTGTAAAGTTTACATTGTATATCATTTTAAATGTATGTTGCAATTGAACCGAAAGTGTACCAGAATAAAGATCAATGACTTTTGTTGAAGTGCAACCCGAACACAGAAAACAAAACCAACAAACAAACAAAACAGCCTACCAAGTCTTATAATTTTACTTCTACTACGATTAGCAAATGCCTTTTCGGGGCTTTGTCGTGAATCTTCTTTCACTCGATAGAATCTAACGCTTTCTGAACTAAACCAAAAAACCTCTCCTATGTCGTCTCACATAACTCATTGATCACCCCAAAAAGAAAAAGAAAAAAATACATAATACTATAATCTAAAAAATGATAATAGTGAAAAAGCTATAATGATTTAAATAAAACACTACTCTTTTTTTTGCAACTCTAACTTAAGAACCTTAACTTTAGTCGTAAGCTTTCTGTAAACACCATTCGTAGCCAGCGTGGGGCCTGATGTGCTACTATATATTACTACTACTACTACCACAACCACCAACTACACCACCACAACCACTACTACATACTAGTCCGGGCATAACTCTATGCTTAACGTCTGTCTCACCTATCCACGTACATAATACATACACACACTAGTATTTAATGACTTAATTAATTCATAAATAATTGCAATGTTGCGTCAGAAACAGTTAAAACATAAATTATGCAAAAACCGAGTCCACCTACTACCACGTATACATTTTATATAGACATACAAATCTTGATGTGTATTTAACAGACTTATTCTTTAAGCTTAACGGTTCTGGTATCAGTAATACATATGTTTAATATCTCTCTAGTCTATTAAGATGAATACTTGTGTAACCTTTTATAAAATTGCATATGCATTGCTTTAAACTCCTGTAATACCTACGCTCCAACAAAACAAATACAAACATTTAAACAACAAACAAACACACACCAATATACATACAATATAATCGTATACAGACTTATAAAAAATAATTACTAAATTTATTCTAATGCAAAGCTAAAGAATGTCTCTGATTATTATATTAAAAAAAAAAAATTAACTTGATATGCACAAAATAAAATCCCTTTGGCTCATGCAATAAAAAACAAAACAATAAAAACACATTTTGTTGATGTAAAAGAACAAAAATAGAAAGCAAATGTAAATAACGCTTTACCTTGGCATTTTTTCGTAAAGTTATTATTAAAACAATTGACAGCCAATGCACTTGCAATTTTATTTATTTTATATTTTATATTTTCTCTAATCTTTAAATTTTATACTCTTTAGCATTTACATATGTATAAAAAACATAAAATTATAAAATGATATGTGATGTAATATTATTGCTAATTTTAACTAACCAAAGGCCAAGTTAACTAAACAAAGAAAAAAAGTAAAACCAAAACAAAAAAAAAAAAAAAAGAAAATACTACAACAAATTAAATAGCGAACCAAACCAGTAAATAAATAATAAAAGTTTTACGTTGTTTTGTAAATTACTCAAAAAATTCCTCAAGCGACTTTAATAACCATTAAATATTTCTTTAATAACGTATTAAACAGTTCGACATATACAGAAAATTAAACATTTAATACTTTTAGATTTGCACTATCTACGATTTTTATTACGTATGTGTTTGTCCTTTTTAACTCGAATATTGTTTTTTAGTACAAACGCTATATTTTTCATTTTATATATAAATATTTTTTAAATATAAAACTTGCATTTTATATTTTGAATAGTTTTTGTATATTTGTATGAATGAAAAAGTTACTAAAAGTCTGTGAGCTATTGAAATCTTGGCCTGCATGTCGTGTGTCCTGCCCTTAATTATCTATTTATTGTTCCACATAAATTAAGTTCATACATATTGAATGCCCGCTTTCATTTAGTAACTTTTTGTGCTCATAATTCGCATATTAAAACTAGGTATTTAAAAAAAATATATAAACAAAACACGAAAACGAAAATAACTAACTGCTAACCATTTAATAAAACTCAATTTCCATTTTCTATGACTCTTTTATTTACATGCTAACCAAAAAATATATAAAACCTAAACCAAAATCTACCAACAACACATCTCAAATACACATCAAAATGCATTTAAACAAAACCAATCAAAATAAAAAACAAACCACATAATCCACAAAATTCCTTATAAACCGCCTGCCGTTTGTCGCCTGCGTTTTGGGTAGATGAGTACACAATTGAGACACAGCCGGGAAACAGCAGCAAGCGATTTGCATATGATGTACAGAGAACTGAGTGCAGCAGCAGCAACAGTAGCAGCAGGATTAGCAGCATAACAACTACAGCAATGAGAGGAGCAGCGGGAGTGGGCGTGGAAGCAGTGTGGAAGTGGCAATAACCCAGCATCGTGTGCCATGTTGAAGGAATGTGAATTTCTAATCGCAAGTTGTGCAAGAAAACTTGTCACTGACAACTAATAAAACCACACTCGCATACACACACCACATGCACACAACCCCAAATCAACACATACATATACTCTTTATCAAATACACACCAATCAGAGTCTGTGACCTGTTGCTTGTGCCTGCAACACACTCATCCAAATGCATCAGCCAGCAGCAACTGAAATACGCAGCACAAACGAAGATGATGAAAATAATGTATTGAATTTTGTGGCCATTTCTGTTGCGTTTAGCTAGCTAACCAGCAAACAAAACAAAACAAACAAAAACAAACAATTACAATAACAAATCAAACATAGTGTCTAGTTTAAATTAAAAGAAGAACGAAAACAAAACACATACATAATTATTATCTATTAATCACATAAGTTACTGCATAGTGAAAAGTTCAGCGAACAAAAATTACTTAATTAAATTGCAGCATTAAAATCATATGCATATAACAATATAAATATGCCATTATGGAAACAAAAGTAAAAAAAAAAGAATTTCATTTATAGAATCTCATCTTCAAAACGTTTTTAACACATTATATTTTTTCTCTAACGCGATAAAGAATCTTTTTATAGTTTTTAAGGATAAACAATTGTTTTATCTGTGTAATAATTAATAAAATTTAAACACGCACAGCCGCACCACCATTCATTGCAGCAAATGATTGTTGTATGGTCTGTTAATGTTTGAGTTTATAACAAAATATTTAATATAAAAGTATATTTTTGTTAAATTGACGCAAATATTTGTTAATGAAGTATTTCGATTATGATAATGTTATATACACTCGCACGCGCACATCAATATTAAGTATATAGTTAATGCGACGCGTTTTCGCTCTGATTGTGAGTTAATGCGAAATGCGTGTGCTAAATAAACTTAAACTAAAATTTATAATAATAAAAAAATACAAGCAACAGCCATATTTAGATAATGAAAAATAACGAATATCATGCATTAATAATGTACAAGTAAAACATAAATAAGTTTAACACCTAATTTAAATGTTGAGCTCAAGCACAATGTATTATACACGAAAAAAAAAAATAAAATTTAAAAAATATATATAAATAATGTCGAGTAAAAACTTTTTGACTAAAATAACGTACCGAAATTCTTTAATTTAAAATAATTTCTGGCGGTTATAGAACGCAAGATTGTGCTTGCATTTTTTTTAAATACGCGAAAGCGTAAAACAATCTGAGTGCCCTACGTCCATTACGAGTTAATTATCATATCTATATGCGATCAAAAACAAACTGCATATTAAGAAGAGAAAAGTAAATAAAAATGAAATTGCATTTAAATTATGGTACAAAAGAAAGACGGCTACATTTTATTTTAAATTAAAGAATTTTCTTTATTGCAGCTGAGCTTTATATAAAGCTAACAAAAAATTTTTACGATAAACCAATTGAAACAAAAATGTAATTAGTGCCTTTAAAATATTGCATCTAAGTTAAATGTTAAATTAATTATATAAACGGCACAAATCAAAAAAAAAAAAAAAAAAAAAAATACTAAACGGATGTGGAGCTAAAGAGAAAAACTATCGCTAGGCAGCAGCCACTACATTATGAAATTATAATAAAATTATGTGACGCAACATACTCAAACAACAAATTAAAAGTAATGTAACTAATGATACAATTTTAATAATATTTATGTTAGTAACGGCAATCGTGCAATCTTAGCAATGAGTACCGCCAAAATTTGTATATCTTTTGGTGTGCTGCCTAAAACAAAAATCCCTTTTTGATGATAATTGGTTTCGTGTCCTTTTTCGAAATTCAATGAGTAATTAAATAATCGAACTATATATCATATATAGTGCATAGTAATAAGCTTAACCAATTTCAGAAATGAGTGTTGTAATATTGTGTTAGTTGGGAAACAATATTCATGTATACAAGCATCATAAATGAAAACACATAATTTCAAATTCATAGAAATAATCATAATCTATCCACATATGTTCAAATAATAAATATATATCTATACGCAACTGTAACAAAATAAAATTAAATTATGTACAAGTTTTTACATAAAATAAATGTTTATAAAAAAACAGTATTTTTTCACCTTTAAATCAGTTCATGAAAATCGGCATCGTAAATGTATTTGACATCAGTTACGAATATGCGACATTGAAAACTCTGGGAAATGTGCAACTGATTTTATGTATGCAACCAGCGCAAATTAGCTACTGGACGTACAATACGCCGCGGAACTGACTTCAATGGGGATTTTACGAAAATCCATAGCATACTTATATGGGAAAGCACAGCTGCGCCTAATGCGTTAGGCCAAAAGCAAATGTTGATAACTGAATACATTTGTGAAGTACGCACAAATCTCTGAGCTGGAAATCTGGAATAGCGCAGGATTGATGCCATTCGTTGATTGTCAGAAAATCATCCATGAAATGTTAATCAATGCAATTTTTCAGCTAGCTGGCGCTGCCACAGGTGTGCTATGTTACAACATGTTGGTTGCAACACGGTGGTTTGAACACGTTGGTTACAACATGTTGGTTGCAAAGCAACAGATTAACCGTGGGAGCTTGCGCTGTGGCAACATAAATTCCAAAAGTTGTCGAAGCTGCGCAAGTCCCGTAATCAATGTCAGCAGCGTGCATGCGCTCAACTTAACAGCGGTTTTACAGAGCTCTGTTAGCGAGCCTTAAAAGCAGTTACATTTGGGCAGCCTGCTCAGTTCCTTAGCGGCAGGCGAATCGGAAGGACTAAAGTACGGGAATCAACAAGCAAATAGTGCGATAAATTATAAACTTTACGAAGAAATAAGTGTATCCATAATGTGGAAGACAAAAGTATTTTTTGTGTCGGCTTTATGCTGCTTTGTGGTTTTGGTTGCCATGGCGGAGTCTGGAAATGAAACCCAACAACAAAAGCCACCCGCTGTGGCTCATATGGATAAGTGCGGCAGCACTCAAAATATGGTGAACGAATGCTTCAAAGACTTACCACCACATCTAACGGAGTTTCTGCAGAGCACCAAACCGGTCATCAGCAAGCAAGAGATCATTGCCAAGTGCAAGTAAGAGTCTTTACGGGATATCAATTTAACGTAAAATAATTTTCTTACGATGTGCCGTTATAAATAAAACACCTCGGCAAAAAGCATTAAGTGAAAGACATCGCTCTTAAGATGCTTACAGTTCATAATTAATCTGTGTTCTGTCCTTTATACTGGGCAAAGACAAAAAAATTCAATCAGTGTTTTGTGTCTTAACGAAAAAGAACATTGGGCTGTTTTAAGGCTCAATACCGTGCGAAATAATAAATAACAACAAAGTTTAAAGTGAACAGAAAGATTTTACTCGTTTCTTACATTTTCACGGAAACGTCTTCGTTAAACACATAATTTAATGAGTAGAACTCGAGTGGCAGTGAAATTTAATCACTTATTAAAACTTATACGACTTATTGCATTTTTCAATAACTAATTCAATTTAAATTCCTAATGTAATTTATTTAAAATGTATTAATTTAGGCGCTTTCAACTAGACTGTTATCACAACAAATGAAGTGAAACATTTTGAATATACCAAGTAATTAATTATGCATAATACCTTTTTTACATTTATATGTAGTGTATTTAATCGCAGTATGAAGTGTTTTGAAGCCTTTCAGCGCTAACGAAAAATAAGTTTTTTACGAAGTGCGGCTATAAATAAAACACCTAGGCAACAAACATTAGGTGAGACATTTTTGATTACCCCTCAGACGTCTCATCGCTCTTAAGATGCTTACAGTTCATAATTAATCGGTGCTCTGCCCTTTATACTGGGCAAAGACAAAAAAAGTCAATAATAAATATTTAAATTTATTTTTAGTGTATTTAATCGCGGTATGAAGTGTTTTGAAGCCTATGCAGCGCGTTGTCTACAAAATCGAAAGCTCAACTTCTTTCAGCGTGGTAAGGAAAACAAACATGTTTGGGTTTAAAACATGAAGCAAATATTGGCAAATTAATATTTCAATCTAATGATTAAAAGCAAAAATGTATAAAAAAAATTAAAATACAAATTTAACAATACCATAATACAATTTTTTGTTTTTTCTTTAGAATTTTGATGAATGTTTTCAACCACTAAGAATACATTACATATTTTGCAATATATTACGCATTACTGTAAATATAAATAAAATTAAAAGCTTTTGTAAACATAAAAAGATAATATAAGGATATAAAAAAAAAAATAATAATAATTTTTGTAGTTAACTTTATTATCTTTTTTTATTTTTGCTTTTTTAGTTTTTTGTGTGCGTTGCAGTCACAATTTAAAATTTGCCAAAAATATTTTTTTTATTAAATATTTTTTGTTTGTTTTTAAGTATAATCCCAGCTTACCATAATATTTTGTATTTTGTAGTTAATTAAAATGTTATAGACTTTTTGCATTCACACACCCGAACTTTTCCCTGAGTTTTTAAATCAACGAGGATGAACATTTAGGTAATGTAGGTTTTATTTAAATTTATTGTAAAATTAATAAGCCAGTCGTTGAGGCAACAGACTAAAGAACTAAAAAAAAATTTCAATTAATGAGAACCAAATTCGCGAAAACTAACTATGACAACAGAAAATATATTCTTCAGAAGTTTAGCTGCATGTTTGTTTGATGTATTCATTCATTTGTGTGGATATCCCCTCCACTTATAATACTGTTGGTTATAATACGTTTTTATTGTGCAAACTAAACATGATTGTGCGTCTGCACGAGCCGAAAGTTATAAAGCAACAGACAAGTAAGCACAAAGCAAAAAGGAATCTGAAGTGTCCTCAGAATTCAGATATATGATGTTGGCAAAAACATAGGAGTTTTAAGAAATATATTAAATATTTTGCATTACGTAAATAATAAACTTAACATTAAATTTTCCGGTCAACAAGTCAGAAAACTTTAATTTGGGTCGTCCGACTAGATGATACCCTTTCATTTCATGACATATTAAGAGCATTGAAATTTAAATACAAGACAATTTGCAAGTCTGTAGTATTTGATTTGCGGTTTTTATGAGAAGGTATCACAAAAAAAATGATTAACGTGTTCTGCGTATGATATACATGAATTGCATTAGTCAAAAGTCAGTTTTCTAGCCAACCATAACCCTTTTTTACCCATTTTTAATACCTTAAGACAATAATAATATATGTAAGTACCTTTAATTAGAACTAGTTAAAAATTTCCGAAAGCTAACTATGCCAACAGTGGATATATTCCTTTGAAGCTTAGCTGCATGCTTGTTACTTTGACGGTATTTATTTATTGATACACATACTTGTCACATATTATGTTGCATAATCGTTACAGACTATTTGCTGCACAAGGACTGCTTTACATACATACAGGTCGATTGGATAACTTGCACCGACGAATTTGAAAACATACTCGCTGATGAGTTGCACGACAACACACGGAATGTC
>SCDY01000552.1:0-67772 GCA_004143825.1 Drosophila micromelanica
AAAAACTTGTTGATACTTTAATTGCAGGCCGAGCGATCGTTGCTACCCTAATTATTATATTTAATACTATGTAATTAAATAGCCTGCCGGCAGAGATAAACAAAAGCCAGCTGCTATATCTAAAAAAAAAAAAACAAAAACAAAAAAAACCATAAAAAATTAACGAAAAGAAAAACAGATCCACCGTCCCCTAGAAAACACATTTGAATTATCAGAAACACGCTTTCAACAAAAACTTAGAGAGAAAAATGAAAAAAATAACGCATCTTGTTGCATCTTCGTTTGCTCGTTGTTAATTGCGTTCAATCGTGATTTTTGTTTTTTCTTTTCTGTGTTTGCGCCAACTGATTCTTGATTCTTGTATATAGAATTGTCATTTGTAATCTAAACTTACTCAAACGAAAAATGAAGAAACAAAAACAAAAACAAATTTAATCATTAAACTGTAAACTATAATCTATAATCTATAGCCTCTGCTTAGAGCACACTCAAATCAATGTTGATTTGATGAAAATGGCAAAAGGGGAGTGTTTTTGGATGGTTTCTAAAATCAATTAGCTTCATATGTATGAATATAATATTATAAATGTGCATATAAACCTATATAAATAATACACATGTGTTTATATACATTTATATGATATGCATATATATACGTCGGTATATATATGTGTGTATATACTTTTCAAATATCTTGTGCGGGCCAGTTGCAACAGTTTTTTCCCAACCTGGAGAGGCTGCATTGCGGTCCAATCCCTTAACACTAACCCCTTTACCCCTAATTAAATTTTGTATATGTACCACAAACAAAAAACACACACACACAAGTACGTACACCATTATACACATATTATATATATATATATATATATATATATATATATATAGGTTAGATCGCCAGATTGAAATTTGGACGTTGCATATTAATGCAACAACAACAAAAACCTTAAGTAGCAGCAGCGGCAGCCACACTAAAAATATAGTCAAGTCATGTTAACTTTATCAATATGCTTACACCAATATATATGTAGATATATATACACGAATCTATGTGAATATATATACATATATCTATGTATATGAATATATGTGTATCTAAATTATATGTATGCATACAAACTCTCACACACACACACACACACACACATTTCTTTTTATGTATTGTACAACAACAAACAAAAAGAAACATGGATAATTGTATTTAAAATTCAACTAAAAACAAAAACAAGTCAAAATTCAATTGTGAGTAAAACAACAACCAACAACAAATAAATGCAAAATTTGCAACATTTTAGTGATATCGAAATTTTCAAAAAAATTTATATTCAAAATCAAGCAAATTTATTTCAGCCTCGAGGATTTTCATCGAAAAAGATGCCATAAAAAAATAATCTTTTAATTTGGTGAGATTTCAAGAGTTGTGCGCATTTGAAACTATTCCAGTAAATTTGACAAAAGGCGCTTGTTTAAATCATTTAATATCCGTATCTTCCTTTATTTATACATAGAGAATTATCTCGAATTTTGTGGCAGAAATTTCTTTGCTTGAGAACAATATTCTGTTTTTCAAATCAAATTTGAATTCGTAAAATTTGAAAACGCTGAAATAATGGATATTAGTAAGATTTTGTCTAGCTTCTTGTCAATAGAAAACATGATAAATCTGAGCAATGTCTATGATTCATATATAAATTGATGTATTTGGTTTCAGGAATTATTGATAAGATTTCTCCTCAAAATGCACTCAATATATATCCAAATGAAATTTTTGGCTAGCTTAATGCAATTTAATGGGCATAATAAAAACTATGTTGAACATAATATTAATAGGAATTCTTTATTTTGGAAAGCAGCTAGAAAGTGAACTTTTTCGATAAGTAACTTAACATACATGTGTACGCAAGTATATAAATTAAAAAAAAACTATAGACTATGTAGTAATTGGTAACTGCTATGCAATCCCCCCCACTTCAATCATTACAATTGGCATTTTTTTTATAAAACTAGTAAATACAAAACGTATTCTGCGCATTTCTTTACATCATTTTGTTTTTTGCTTTTGTTTTCGTTTAGATTATGTACAACTTTGGACTAGATGCTGTTTAGGAATATTTACAATGCTGCATAGACCAAGAAAAAAACAAAAAAAAAAAAAAGTTCATTAAAACTAAAGTACATATAACTATGAAGAGAATGCACTATAGATAACAATACTCTAATTGCTTAAATCGAAGTAAATACAATGCCATATGTTTAGCCAATAGCCAGAAGCTGTCGCTAGATGGCGCCAACATCGTATGTGAAGTACAAATTCCATGTTTTCTAGTCAAATTCAATGCCACAAGCGAAAAATCTTTTTTTCTCTCTCCTCTCTTCTCTGCTCTGCTCTTCTCTTTATATCTCTTCTCCGTCTTTGCGTTTTTGTTTTGTTTTATTTAAATGTGGAGCGTGGCGCCTGGCATGGAAACGGAAATGGAACCGGATGCGGCCGCCTTGGCGGATGTCTGCGGCTGCATATCCTTGCGCTGCTCCACGTCGATCACAATGCAGTCGTAGGGCGGCGGGGGCAGATCACACTTGACCACGCTGTCATAGCTCGGCGGCAGCGAGTCCACGATGCGCAGCACATCGTTCTGCGAGTTGATCTAACCAGTATATTATTAGTATAAATATAGATATGCACATCAAATAGGTACTCACGTGGTGCAGTGCACCATTGCCGGCCCGATTGCCGGCCTCGTCGATGGGCCCGGCCCAAATGCAGACGCCCATGCGATGTGTCACGTAGCCGCAGATGATTACGCTGATCACCAGCATCCCGATGCCGAGTGCAAAGACCAGCCACCGCGACTCGGGACTGTCGTGCATGTCGTGCAGATTCTTCTCCAGCTGCAGGGCGCATAGGATTAGCACCGGCACCGCCACCATCGCCACCAGCAGATCCACAATCGGACGCTGGTTGCCCGGCGCGGCATTCAGCGGAACACGTCCGCCGCCCTGCGACTGCCCAACCGGATGCGAATGGACGCCAAAGTTCTGGCTGCTGCTGTTCGGCGTCAGTGTGGAGCGCGCCACCACCGTATTGTGGTTCTGTAGCACCATCCTGTAAACAGAGAGGAGAGAGAGAGAGAGGAGAGTGAGAGAGAGGAGAGTGAGAGAGAGGGAGAGAAATTTCGCACTAGTTATATTCTTACAACATCCGATTACACAAAGCGATGCCTTTAAAAAAAATAGCCCCACCTAAGCTCGAACCCAACGATTTTTCAAGTCCACCTTTCATGTTAACTAGAATTTGGGGAATGGGTTTACGAACCGAACCGAACCCTTAAGCGGTTCGAATTTTGAAAGGTACCACTGACAATTTTTGTTTGATTTGAAGCCATGCTATTAATATCAGGAGTCCCAAAGAAATGATCACAAGTCAAGTTTCAAAAGAGGTTACATTCTGTTAATTCAATTTAATTGAATGCCACTTGATCAGTACAATTTAAAAAACAGGCAAGGCAATGCCATCAATAGATAATTGGTCTAAGTGTCTAAGGTCAAGGTCGACGGTCAGTGCTGCTTAAAAGTAACGTTGATAAGGTCTAACATTATTCTATACCTATAATAATAATAATTATGATGAAAGCTCAAATAATATCAACAATCAAAAATAAAATAATAAAATCTCTAAATTTTTATGAAATCAATTTTATGAAATAAACAGTATTTTTTATATATATATATTTTTTTTAAATTTAATTTGGAAAGTTTTTGTTCTGTTGTTGATGGACGAACATTCCACAAAACTAATATACTCTTTATCACTTTGCGAGTAGAGAACTAGCTGATGGTTGTTCCAGAAGGAATTGTGGAGCAGAAGAGACTCTAAATTTGTTTTTACTGCTCATTTAGCAGATTTATCAATGCTTGTGGCTGCCCTCAGATACAATTGTATCTGATGTGATGATGCCTACCTGGGGTCAAAGGCGTTGCTCAGCAAAAGGTCGTAGACGGCGCGCATTTTGTGTCGATTTCGATTTGTTTTGGCTGCTTTGAACGATCGCTTTTTATTGATGTCAATTGGATATTTTATGATTGTTTTATTTGCATATTGTTCAACGATTTCAATAAGAGACTGTTGCCAGCTCTCTTTCAGAGAGCAATCAATTATCAAACACTGTTCTTTTTTAAATTCAATTAAATTAAAGTTCAGTTTAAGTTACAAAGATTAATTTTTTTGTAGATTTCCAAAATTCAGAGAAGTTTGAAAAAAGCTGATTGGGAAATTAATTCTCTATTTGAATATTAATCATTGGGAAACTCGGGCGACCTTCGCTTTAAACAGAAATTCAATGCAAGGCTGCAATTCAAGTGAAATTCACTTGAAGTGGGTTACTTTTTTTTTTAATTTTCTATATTTGCTGTTGTCATCTGTTTTATTTTGCATGTTTCTTTCGGTGTAATCAAAAACTGAAAACTTGCTTTTAATTATAATTTATGCTCATTTGTGATCCAATCTGCATTTTTTACTCGTTTCTCGATATCGTTTTTACCACAAAAGTGGGAATTTCAAACGCGATTTTACGAAGAAATTTAAAAACGATTTTGAGTTAAGAAAAAAATATTTAAAAAAATGTGAAAGAATAACAATTTACTTTCTTTTTGAATTAATTTATTTCAACTTATCTAAGAAAATATTTTTAAAAGCTTCTAATTTGTACAATTTTTTTTTAAAAATTTGTTTACTTTGTATATTTAATTAAAAAACATATGCAACATCATTAACTAGAGGCCGGCCTATGTGGCGTATGCACAATATGCAGCTGCAACGACAACAACAACAACATCAGCAGCAACAGCAACAGCTGCTCGATTGCCGCTTATCAATATGCACTGCAGCAGGGGGATTGTAAGTTCTGGACGCAATTTGCGTCTATGCATCACGAGATTTTCGCATGTTCTTGTCGGGGGCAGCTGATAAAAAAAAGGCTGGCAGTAAAAAGCGGACAGAAGCGACAATTGACAGCGGCACGTGCTTTTTTTCTTTATGTTTTGTATTTAGTTTTATTTATTTAAGGTTTTTGCTGGCATTTATTTGCATTGTTGAGCGATAATTGTAATTAATTCTATTGTTTTAATAAATACACATATAAACAAATTGGCCGGCTGTCAGTTACCAAGGCGGCAGCTCAACACCTGCCAATTAACACTTTGTTAACAACAACAACAACAACAACAATAGCAATAGCAATAGCAATAAATGAAACTGAAGCTTATTTTGCGAGCTGAAACCGCCACGAAGCGAACCTCACCGGCCAAAAGGCAAAGCATAACTGGAAAAGTGCATGAGAAAGCGGAAAAATGAAGTAAAAGCGGCGAGCGGCAAATTGTGAATTGTGTGTGAATCGGGAATCGCAAACTGCAAACTGCAAACTGCAGCAAAGAATTCAAGAAAATTTGTCAACGGCAACGACGATTGCCCTGGCGAAAAGCAACGCTGCGTATGCGCAACACGAGACGCCACCAACAACAACAACAACATCAACAACAACAATTGGCAGGCCCGAATAGACGATACCCTATGCCCAGCTACGAGTTCTGTCGAGTGTCCTGTTGGACAGTCCTCTCCCACAGGAGTATAGAATAAGTTAAAAAAAAATTGCCTTTTGGTGCACACCAAGCATAGTTATGCAAAAAAAATATAAATCGATATTTATCGATTTCAGCAAAATTTCTCCTGTTACATGCACTTGCACAGCTGCAGTATACCCCATTTTAGGGTATATTCATTTGGCTCATATTGTATTGTAATTGTAGTCCATAAGCCATTGTTGTAATTGCCAATGTAAAGTTCTCATTTTGGCTCGTTCCGCTTTTGCCTTTGCCTTTGCCTTTGTCTTTGTCTCTGTCTCTGTCTTTGGCTTTATCTTTATCTTTGCTGTTGTTGTTGCCTTTGGCTTTGTCTTTGTCTTGAGCTAACCGGTTCGCACAGCCCACAAGATTCACAATTCCCAATCTACAGACGCTCAAGTCTAATTCTGAAAGCGGTTTTGGTTTTTGCTCTTGTTATTATTATTATTGTTTTTGTTGCTGTTGTGCTCTTTAATTGGGCAATAAAAGTACTTGGAAGTACATGTTCAAAAGCAATTAATCAAATATTTTGCTAGGAAATATAACTTTTGTAATTTGTAATTGCAAGCATATTTGTCATGCTCTCAAAAAATGAAAGTATCTAACAAATATGGAATAATTAAGCCATGCTTTATGCACATAATTTTTCTTTTAACTGGAAACGGAGTACTTCGAAAAATAAATTACATGTTTCTGTTGGATTATAGAAAAATAAATTACTTGTTTCTATGGGATTGTCAACTACAATGTCAATCAATCCTTAATTTGTTAGAAACATAATGTATAATAAAAAGTTATGGCGAATTCAATTACTTGGAATAAATTTGGGCCCAGAATGGTATAAAAAAAGTTAACTACAGTAAAGAAAAACGATAAAGTCTCAGTATTAAAATTAATTACCCATTTTGATAACTATTTTAATGAAAGAAATTCATAAGGTATGGATACATTTTTGGCATATATTATTATTCATATTTTTATAGACCCTGTAGACCAATGTAATATTTTTGATTTATGTTATTATTATTAGAATAATCACTATTATTTTAATTACTATTTTTAATGAAATTTGCATTATTCTTATGATTTTTAATTAATATTTATTTTTGTAAACCTGGAAGCACTTTGTTTACTTCCCGTTTCACGATACGATTGCAATCTAAACAAGCTAGCGATGTTTTCTTGATTAAAAAGGAAAATGCTTGAGGTAAAAAAATTGTATTGAATATGCAAGAATATGTGCTTTCACAAATTAGACAAACCGAACAGTTTGTCGTGTGTTATGCAATCAGACAATGGATATGCTAGGGTATGCGGGTATATCAGCACTAAATGAGTTGAATACGCGCTGCTTCGTTTTGTCTTTGATTATTGATTTGATCAGATGGCTGGTGGACTGGTTACCCATTGGAATTTTAATGTGAGCCGCTCTTCATTTTCCATTTCTTTCAGCTGCTTGTGGCTGAAGGTCGAGGCAAAAACCGCTCACACAATGATCATCACAATAAATGATGATGATGTTGTTGCATAATGCTGAGAACTACATACGTATATATATGTACATATATCGGTCATGTGCACGTCTCAGCTGGGAGCGCGTGATTTTTATACTCATTTTTATTTTATTTTCTTTTTTTGTGTATTCGCATTTGGTGATAAGCGCAGCGAATCCGCTGAAGATGTGGCAGCAGCTGCTGCAGCAGCAATATTAATTACGATTCTTGCACCGAACACGGCCAATATTTGTTTGGTAGGAAAGTGGCTGGAAGATACGGGCCAAATAGCGTGTATCTTCTGTGCGCACTGATGCAATCTTCAAGATACAGATACAATATCTTTGTGCTCAAATGACAAACGTAAATATTTATTCGCTGTCAATAACAGTTCCATTAGCCGTGCAGGGCCACAATGTTGACTGATAAGGCATTGCCACCGACTGCGACGGCGACTCCTGCACCCTGGCCAAATGAACCGGTTAATGATTAACGGTTAACGGTTTACCCTGAACAGATTGTTGACTCGGATCAGCATCAGCAAAAAATCAAGTAAGGACGTTGCAGTCGGGTGTAACCGACTGTGCGATACACGTTCACACTAAATTTTTGTTATTTTGGCAAAATATCAGCTTTAAGAAAGTAATCCCCAAAACTCTTTACCAAATTTGTGGAAGATAATATTAATTTGCCACGCCCCCAGTGGGCGCAGCCGAAGAAAATGAATTAAAGGATATGTTAAGTCATCCGTTTGCATAAATTTGTTGCATATAGCTTGAAAATAGAGGGATTTATATGGATTACATCGATTCCAAATTTTAATTTGAACACACCCAAAATACTCTGTTCTGTTGGTGAACGAGTGTAAATTTTGTTGATTTATGTGATTGCGGCGCCGAAGATTCTCGCAACGTAATGCACATTATTTTTATTTGTCAGTTTTTTGGGTACGCTTGGCGTATACTTAATAATTTGATCGCGCTTGCAGCCTAAATGCAATCACGAATTTTTGGCGCCTGGGAAAGTCATTGAGGCACCTGATCGCCAGATCTCTTGATCGCCTGATCAGGCGCCCGATCTCATTATGTATTCGCAAACACGGGCCGTTCATCTAATATGCACGAGTAAATTCGCTGATTCACTGTGAAATTGTATTCAGGTTGGCAAGTCACAAGTCCATTCATCAACCGAACAAGCCACGCTATTTATTTGGCTAACAAGACCCTAACGACCACATTTGGATAGCCGCATAAAGAGCCATAAATATGGAAAGTCAGCGGTGTTAAATCCGATAGCGGTTGTCTGTGCTTACTTGAGGATAAAAATACATACATATAAGATAGTAACGGTACGTCAGAATGATATTTACAGATAATAATTTTTTTTTTTTTTGGAAAACTAGGGAATTCTGTAATTTTTTGAGCCTAGCTTGATGCTTTGCGGTATATATAGATTAGCGCGTTTTGCCACGCCTACAGTGGTCGTATTTATAAAATCTTAACAGTTTATCTGACTCGGGCAAACAAGAGAATCTATGCAAAACTTCCAGTTTCTAGCGAAGGAAAAAGTTGCCTTATAGATATTAATTATAAATAAATAGAAAGAAAGCTGATGTTGAATAAACGACAATTTTTATAAGTAAACATTTTACAACTTTAAAACAACTTTAAAATAGAGAGAAAGATAGAGAGAGACATCCAAATATTTACGAAAGATATTTATTTATTCAACTATTATATAGCTATCTTTAAGACATTTTGTTGGCTAATGTTCATGTTCATATTTAAAGCTTCTCTATTGCATTCTCTTACTTTTACTTTAGATACTAAATTAAAAGTTCTTTAAGTGATAGATCTTGATCACTTTTAAACTGGTTCGAAACCAAATTCTTTGTTACAAATTTTTAAAGCAGGATTTGGAAGAAGCTTTTAGAGCTATCTGAAGATATGTTTCTGTGTCAGTTCCGTTACGGAATCAGTTGCATCAGTTGCATACTTTATTTGTACTTTATTTTTTTAGTATTTAGCAAGCCTATCGGTCGAGTATTTTGCTTCCCCCGTGCTGGGGACGGACGGACGTGCCCAGACGCCGGTTTTCATTCAGTTGGCGAATTCGATTGCGATGCATTTTCATTCATGAAATGAATTCTCGGATCGCAGTCATTGACCAGCGGCAGCATCAACGATTTTCACACAGATGCTGATGCCGAATATACATATTCATATATATATATATATGTGCCCATATTTATGTACATATTTGCTTACGTCGTACACTCTTTACCTGTTGTTGTTTGTGTAAAACAAAAAAATAAAAAAAAAAAAAAAAAAAAAAAAAAACAAGGGCGCGTGAAAAACTTCCTGGGCCTATCTCGTGGCAGTCATCAAAATGTCAACCCGGGGGCGAAAAACAACTTTAACAAATTGTCTATAATAAAAATAGCTTGTGATAACTAAATACACACCCACATCATAGCAACAACTAATCTATTGCCAAGAAATCTTCAAGAACAAGCCGAAGTTTATACGAGCTTTTTAAACGGGGCAAGATCAATATTTGTTTTTGTTTTGCAATAATGTACATATCTTTTAACTCTTTTTATATACATATATTTATATTTTTATGCACTTCTTTTGTTATTGCTCTCGGAAATGGCTTTCAATGCAATTGTCGGGTTTGCAATTTCGCTGAAGGTTCGGAACTCTGTCGAAGGTTTTCAGCGTAGCGCTTTAATCAACAAGCTAAATCAGCAATTTTGAGAAAGAAATACAAAAAAACAACAACATAAAATACAAATTTTAAATAAAAATAAAATAAATTTATAAAAATTAACAAGCATGCGCTTGCGGAGAGTGCACGACACGGAGATAGCCCAAGTAGAGAGATACTCTAAAAAATGTTTATTTCTTTATAAAGCATTGACAGATTATTATATTATTATAATATATATATATATATATATACACACACAAATACGTGAAGATCAATTCAAAAGAACTATCTATCTAGCGACTTTTAATCATAGCTGAACAACTGAACGATCTGGGCTCGAACCTCTGGTTTTTCTATTTGGTTGCACGACCGTTAAATAACAGAATATTCCTATAGTTTCACTCATTTTTTTGGTTAATTACATTTTTGTATTACAAAATCAACTGGCTTTTGACCCTGAAGTAAAGCTGTAAAGATTGTCGCGGAATTTTTTTTTGTTTTCGCTTTTAAGTCCAAAACAAATGAATATTGCGGCAATTTGTAAAAATTAGAGGCAACAGCAGCAGCAATATTTGTTTAGAGACCATTAAACTGATAACGGTACATGCAATTGGCCACATTTGTTACATGCGTCATCATTCACAAATGCAAATGCAATTGCAACCAGGCTCAGCGAGCCCAGAATCTTCCGCCTTATCTGGCCTAGCCCAGCCCAGCCCAGCCCAGCGATAAGAAGCTAGAGATCCACAAAATAGAAATACGCAAGCATACATATTTTTTATAACCATATGTACACTCAAAAAAAATACAATGTCTAAAAACGTTGACAAAAAAATCTGACACGAAAGCTCTTATTTCCTTATAAGACCTAATTACACTTTTACAAATTGAATTCAATTCCAGAATATTTTGAAGAATATTTACAAATGAAATTATGTATTGAGTAGAGTTTTTCCTGCAGTGTTAATATGTACTATAGGGGTGTATGCGGGATTTACGTCAGACATTAACTGTTCCCGGGCGGGGGAAAACATTTTTAAAGCTTATCAGCTAAAGTTTCAAGAGATTTTGCAATGAGTGAAAACAATGGCGTATACAGAAATAAAAGGTAAACTGTTCCAAAACCACAAAGGCAAACAATAATAGGATTTGAAGAAAAAAATAGAGAAATATAATATACAGAATAGAAATATACGGTTCTTAACTAATCTGTAACTGCATTTTCAGTTTGGAGAAACTGAAACTAAGCCAAAATTTAGTGTTTTTATTACTAAATTCTTGACTTTGTTTAGAGTGAATTATTCTGAGATCCCCTAAGACAGATCTAGTACCATAATGTGTTGGCCCCATAAATCTCAATGGTAATAAAGTAGCTGTTTAGAAAAGAGCTATGTTTGAATGGGATTTTTTTTATAGCTTGAATCTTGAATTTGATGCAATGTTTGTTCTTTTTTATCTGGCTGTGTGTCTGTCTGGGGCAACGTAAATTGTCGACAAGCTGATAAAAAGAAAACAATAAAATAAAAGAACTTTGCTGATATCTAAAAGACATGCGACAATTGCGACTAATTGCTACAAAAATAACCTCAGCAACCGAACTGAACAGAGCTTCAAATGTGGCCTGGTTTATTTTGTTCAGTTTTTTTTATTGTTATATATACAAATATATTTTTATACTCGTTGAAAAAGAGTATATTGAGTTTGTGCAACGTCCGTTTGTTAGATCAAAACTCCGCTAAACATCTACTTATCTCTCTTACTTTCATAGAGACATATTAGTAAAGATCGTTCAAAGACTTTTTGTTATAATTTATCAAAATTAGACCGTTTTTTTTGCTTTTCTGCTATGAACGAGTATTGGGCAGTCGGCTACACCCGACTGTGACGTTATTAATTGTGCTCAGATGTAACTGTAAACCGTGCTTATAAGGCGGCATATCTCCTATTGTAGGGTGGTGAAGAGGGCCGTGGCTGCCTCCGTCGTGTGGTGTGGGAATAGCATTAATGCATTAATTGATCGCAGTGCCGCTTAATTGTGAGTCTCGGAATGGCACATGAAATTTGTTGGCGCTGTCGCATTTTGATTGACTAAATTACGCATCGTTTTAAGAGCGGCGGGGCGAGGGCGACAGCAGCAGCGGCGGGTGTGGGCGGTGGGCGTGGGGAGCTAGCCAATTTGCTGTAAAAGTTCTAGACGCCGATGTAGATGCTCTGTTGGTTCTCTCCTCGTTACTCGTTACTCGTTACTCTTTACTCTTTACTCTTCACTCTTTACTCGTTACTCACGGTTCCTGTTTGGTCACGTAGTCATTTGACAATAATTGGAACTCGTTGTTGTTGTTGTTCTTTTTTCAATTTTTTTGCTGCTGTTTCTCTACACATTTATTGTTGCTGTATTTTTGTTTCTTTTATTTTGTTGATTATTTTCATGTTGTTGTTCTTGTTGTCGCTCAGCTGGACTACGTAAGAATATACGAAAGCCAACAAATGCTATATATAGAAACCAAAAGCAAAAATGCTAATGCCGCTGCCAGCGATTTCTGTTTTGTTTGGTTTCGTTTTATTTTCTTCGTTTAATTTTATTTAATTTTTTTTGCTTTGCCTTTGTTTTTTGTTTTTACATTCAAATAAATTTTATATCAAAATGAATTCAATTCAATTCGTGTTATTGATTGCTGACATTTGTTTTTAGATTAAAGTTAAATGCACTTAAATGTGATGATAATATATGGCATAAATTGAGACCAGCCTCCCATTTTCTACCTGCACCACACGATAACTGTTTAGCCACCTGTTTATGGCTGAAATTCAAGGGCTGCTGCTGTTCCGTTTTCGTTCCATTTCGTTTCGTTCGGTTGTGCCTTGTTGTTATTGTTGTTGTTGCTGCTTATCGCAGCTTAGTCTAAAAAGTCACAGTGTCAATCACTGCTAAATTGCCTTACTGCGGCTGCTGCTTACCCCTGACCGAACGAAACCTAACCACAGCCCCCACCCCCTTCCCCGAACGTTAACCCACATGATGAACTCTATTTATAGCGCATAGACACAATTGCAAACGGCAACGCAGAGCGCAAAACTGAAACATGTTTATGTTTGCTAAATTATTTTGTGCAGCTTCTTCGTTTTTCATTTCTTACTTACTTGCAATGGTTGTGTTCTCTCTTTTTCTCGTTCTCGTTCTCGCACGACCTCCTTTGCTCCTTTTATTTTAGCACTCGCGAAGTTGTTTGCTCTTGCCGAAAATTCGTTTGCTGTTTCGTTTTTCACGTTGTTGCAAAAGAACACAAAAAAGAAGAAAAAATAGAAGCACACACACACACAAACCAAACACTAGAAAAATAATAACAAATCGAAATTTTTTGTTTTTTTTGCACGCGTGTTTTTTGGTTATTTTGTTTTTGTGTTTAGCGAAATGTTTTGATTATTTTGCGGTTTTATTTGTTGTGCTCGAGATCGTTTGCGTAAATTGTTCGCCTGTCCGCGGATGCGCTCGCAAGTTGAATGCACTTTTTGGCAATCGGATAGATGCGTTTACCGTAGCTTCTATCTGTGGTGATGCTGGTGCTGGTGCTGGTGCTGGCTCTGCGTGTACTCGTATCGCTCCTGGCTGTGCCAGAAATTCAGGTCCTCGCAGCAGCTCTCAAATGCCACACACCCGTGCACCATTACAACTTTGCCTCCAATTGATGGCCCCACTCTGGGCTATGTCCAGTACTGATGATGATTGATAATGTTGCTCTCTCTCTCTCTCTATTTATGGCTGCTCTCTGCAACCTTTGTGACTTTCCTTCAAGTTGAATGCCAGCAGCTATTTATCAGTCAAGGATCCTTCAGTGGGCTTTGAACTTTAGACAACGGCCACGACGACGTATACTTGACGACCGACCGGTCTTTGGGATGCGCACTGAATAGAAATTTAACCGATGCTGCGACTGTGGCGAACTTCGTCTCTCGATGTTGCGGAGATCTTTGCTTAACTGAACTGTTGGCGAGCAGCGTTGAGCAGCGACTGTTCGCACGACTCGACAGTCGCTGTCGCTGTAGCTGTCGCTGTCGCTGTTGCTGTAGCTGCGTCGGCGACGTCGACATCGGCGATCATCGAAGATGCTGCCCCGACCTTGCACAGTGGGCACTGTTCTCTATGTTTGCAGTACAAAATTGAAGTTGCCAAAAGAAAGCACAATACAACAGGTTTTTCTTTTATATGTGTATATAGTAAAGTGCCTTTTGGATATCAAAGATGTAAGGTGTTTTTATTTTGGTGAGCTAAATTCACATTATATATACATTTAAATTCATTTTGTTGTTTATTTCCTATATGCAATCTTTATTTTGTATGCATGCATGTCATTTATGTTGACACTTTTTTCGAACGCATTTTCAGTTGCAGTCCCACTGTGCGACGTCTTCGCAATCAGCTGACGGCCGACAGATTTTGCTTTATTGAAATCTCTCTTATTCTCGCGCTCTCTTCGCTCGCTCTCTATTCAAAATGCGCTGTTTGTTGGGGTTTTCATCTGATTCTTGCTCTTTCTGCCACTGCTCCCAGGAAAAACATATATACAGACGAGATACTTGGGTGTGTGCGTGTGTGTGTTTGTGCACTGTTCTCGCCGAGACACTGATAAGTCTCTTATCTGATTGCCAAGTGACACATTAAGGTGATGATGTTGATAAGGATGAAGATGTGCCTACAACAAATTTGCTTTACGATCCGCACACTCTTCCAACTGGAAACTCGGTACTGCGAAAATAACTAAGCATAAAATTGCGCACATTTTTACCGAAATTTAAATAAACAAATATGTGAAATTATTTGGAAATCTCATTATAACGGGAGAACTTCAATATTAAATACATATTTGCCTAACACCAACAGAGGTAATCCCTATGTGTAAACACTTTCCCATTTTGATTACCGACAAACACTTTTATAGTTCTAACTAATATGCACAAAACAACAAATCATTAAAGTAAAAATCCCCCCTAGTCTGATTCAAAGAATTTGTTGTTTTTCGCTTTCGGGCAGGTCAACAAATCACATGAAAAAGGCTTATCTTAAATGTGTAATTAAAGTGCCTAAAGGACGGCACCTTCAGGGATTCAAAATCAGTTTCACTATTCACCTATCAAAGTGTAAATATGTCTATATAAACATATAGTACTTGTCGATGTACTATATGTTCCCATAATTCTAATCAGAGTTCAGATTGCGTCAGGCGCTTTTTAGTCATGTGATCGAAAATTCTAAAGAAATAATGAAATATATATTTAAATATATAATCGGGATATTGAACCCTATATACCCTGGCACATATATAAATTTTTATCTGAATTTTATATAAACGTTTTCTATAATCAATATATTTTTATTGATTTTTATTTATTCTAAATTGAAATTAAATTAAAATTAAACTGGAAAAAATATTTTTTTTATTAAAGAGCTTAGATAATAAATGAGTAACTGGATAATTGTGTTTAAAAGATCTTTCTATTATTCTCGCTTATGGCATACAAATGATCGTTTAATGATCGCTTGATCTTAAGTTGGTTTTTGCAGCATGCGTCATTTTACCGTTACGTTCTACTGGTCAGTGCAATGACTCGCTAAAGATCACCGATTTCTAGTTAATTTCATACGCCCCTCAGGCCGAATTGGGTTTTTTCTTTTTATTTATGGCAAAAACGTGATTGGAACTTCGTTGGAGCCCGGCTTATTCAATTTGGCCATAAAAGCTTTCGATGCGGCTCAACTCGCGGTTAGTTGAGGTCACGTCTGCGGCCTTATCAAGTCTGGGGCTTAGTGCCCTGCATTATTATTAGATAACTGGGCTAACTAGAGCCGTGCGCAGATAACTTGGCCAAAATGTATGGGCATGTATATTATTGATAAGACGACGGGAAGTGCTTAGAAGCGTAGATGTCATCGCTGCCGCGTCGTTATCAATCGGCATTAGGCTTATCTATCAACTGGGTAAACAACAACACAACAGACATCCAGACATCCAACCAGACATCCAACCAGGCACGAACCCAACTCGACTCGAACCCAACGCGATTGTTAATGCGATTCTTCAGTTTTGAAGCTGGTAAAGGAATCGCCGGCATATTAAAAACTTGCTGTTGTCTGTCGGGTAATCTGATTTCCTCTATATAAATTATAAAGGTATTATTTTTGCTTTTTTATAAACTGTAAAAAAGTAATTTTAGAAAAAATTGATTTTAGGGTAATAAGCAATAAAAAAATAATAATAATGTTAGTAAAAAAATAAATAAATAAATTATATTTAAGATTTTAACACCTTTGACAGACAAAATGAAAAAGTTAACATGACATATGTAAATTTTAGTAAGGATTTTTTTTTTTTTTTTAAATAGCATAATCTTAAAGATATTTATTTTATTATTATTTTGACAAAGTTTTCTTTTTCAAGGCTGTTCCCAAAATTTATATATTTATTTTTGTTAGCTATAGCTTTAATATAATAATATACACAAAACAAAAAAATCTTAAAACACTGAATTGATCAACATTTAAAACTGAGGATGACTTGCTGTTAAATTTAACCAGAAAGAAAAGTAAAGAGAGAAAGGAAACGGCGTTAAGAGAGAAGAAAGCTTTTCACCCAGTAAAACATCGATTTGTTGTTAGTAGTTTGGCGTCACAATTCAATTTGTTTAAATTGTGCCTTTATTTATTTAGTGTTTTGTCAAACAATTTTTACAATAAACGTGGCCGCTTGCATATCCCGTTAGTTTGGCTAGCCTAAAATGTCGCGATATACGAGTACCCAAAAATGAAGGGCTCTAGAGTCTAGAAACTAGAAGCTTTATACTGCGGATACATCCATCTCAGTGTCGCTCAAATACATAGATTACTGATTTATCAATTAATTATTATTAGTTTTTGTTGTTGTTGTTGTGTTTAGCTATTTATGTATTTGCTTTTACGATAAGTCGACATTTATGACTACACATAGGGGTTTAGTAAAACAAAATTTATATAATAATTAGCAGTAAGTATTTTTAGTTTAATATATATATTTTGATACTCGTTCACTTTTCTATATATATAATGCTCAGTTTTAAGGCTAGCTACAGCAGATTTTTTTGTTTTCAGACAGATCACAAATGATTAATAGATAAACTTAACCACAATTGTAGACAGATCAAATAATCAAAAAAATCACAATTATTATTATTCAGATTGTTTTCGACTGTTTTATTCTGCTGTGAACGAGTATTGTGTAGTCGGTTACATCCGACTGCAACTTTCTCACTTGTTTTTGTTTATGTTTTTTTTTCGGTTTTCTATTTTTAAATATTTTTAGTTTTGTATAGTTTTGTGGTTTATGTACTCGTATATATTGCTTTATAGGTTCCAGCTTTTCGGCTTGATTTCATTTCACTGTACGGTGGGCAATAAAGAAACAACAACAAAATTGATAAACAGTTAACCAACATTTCACTTGAGCACGCAAATTAGCATAAACAACAATCATAATTATAATTATAACTACATAATGTAATAAAAAAAGCCAAGTGAACAAATTTGTTGTAAAGTTTTCTCTAGTTCTTTTAGAATTGAGTTTATCTTGGCTACATTCATTTTCATTTTCAATTAGTTTTTCGTTTGCCTAAATGTGTTTTTTTTCTCTTTAGATTTTTTTATTTTTGTTTTAAGTTTTTTGGTTTTGTGACTTGACTTGAAATTGATTTAAATTTGACTACCGACACACAGACGCACATTGAGATTGTACTTGAATACAATATAGTATAATTAATAATTATTTGCTTGCTGCTGCATTTTGTATATTTCGTTTAAAATTAGACACCATTTACATTTACAAACATACAATAAATACAATACAATTACGTACACAAAGAGCTCTGTTTTTCTTTTTTGGGTTGGTTTTCTACCGAGTTTTCTCAATTTGTAACTGCCGCCTAAAAGTAGGCAACAAAATGTATATATATATGTATATAATATTTTTGTTTTATCCCGCTTCTGCCTACTCCGTGTGTGTGTGTGTATGAATGTGTGTGTGTGTGCGTGCGTTAATATGTATGTTTTATATATACTCTTGTATACAATTACGAGTACATCTATATCTAATTGCTAGTCCGACTTTATCGGTATATGCAGCTCTTCAGTTGACATACATGTGATATATACATATACATCATATACTAAGTATTACATCATATATGTACGTGTGTGTGTGTGTGTGCGTATGTTTAACTGTCGAGATAATGTTTTTAAGCTGGTGAAAGCTTCGAGATTGCGATTGAGATGAATTCAACTTGATTGATTGCCCTGCCATCATTCAGGTAGCTCAGCTACAAGTGTCTGTATGTGTGTGTGTGTGTGTGTGTGTGTGTGTGTGTGTGTGTGTTGCAATCTCTAATCTCTCTCTCTCTCTCTCTTTCGCTCTGCTTCTCTCTTCACCAGCCTAACTTTTGCCTTTCTTATTTGTCTGTCTAAAGTTTCTAAAGCTCACTTTTGTCAAGGTTCCTTAACTGTGTAGTTTTTACTTCTCGCTCTTGCTCTCTATCGATCCGTCTCGCTCTAGCTGCTGCTTTCAATAAAGTATATGCATATCTATACATGTATATTATATATATTAAGTAACACATACATATACATAGAGACAAACACACAACACATGATACGCGCATAGAAATATGAAAATATGTATATGTATCTATTTGGTTTTTGGTTTTTAAAATTACGTTTAAAATATTTTTTTTAATTTTTGTTGCGTTTAGCGATATGTGGATGTGTGTGTGTGTGCATAATAGGAAAAAAAAAAATAAAAATATAGAAGCTCAAATGAGAGAGCGAATAGCTAGCAAATGAGAAGCCAGCGAAAAGTAGCGAGTGAAAAAAGTAGCGAGTGGAAAAAGTAACGTGTAGCGAGTTCGCTTCATGAATTGAATTGAATTGATTGATTCGATTGTTCGCTTAGATCGGTTGGATCAATTGATAGCTCTTTAAGATTGCTAACACAAGTTGTGGTTTTTTTTTTAGAATAAGTACAAGTAATCGTTAACTACTATTTTGTCGGTATTTGTGTTTGCCATTTATATTTAGAATATGCTTGCTGTTTTATTGCTTTATGCTAATTACCTTAGGGATTATTTCATATATATATAACTTTATATATATATATATATTTATGTATGGATATTATCAATGTACGATTAATTTTTTTGGTGTTATCGGTTACAGTTTGACAATTGCATAGTTTGTGGTGTTTAAATCGTTTAGAATCTTTCACTCTAACTGCTGTTTGTTGGCAGTTTTAGCAGTGTATTCATCTTCTTCTTGCTTGTTATCAGTTTTTATTCTTTGTTTGTTGTCAGTGGTGTTTTCGTTTTAATTTTTTCGTTTCGTTTCGTTTCGTTTCGCTTCGATTGGGTGAGACAAGGGGAATTGGCTGAGGTTGGGCTAACGGGTAACGGGTAACGGTTAACAGTTAACGGTTAACAGAACGACGTTCAGAACACACGCGACCTAGTGGCAAGAGGCAGGTTATTATGTAATAATAAGTAACAACGGTAAATATACATCGAAGTATGCGTCCAAATGCGAGCACTACAGTAAAACACTCTTACAGACAAACACGCACACACACACACACACTCGCACAATTTCCGAGAATTAACACACACGAAAAACCAAAATTAAATGAATATGTATATAGAAATGAATAAAAAGTCTCAGCCCGAGCCGAAACCGAACGCCGCAAGCGGCAATTCGCGCAGTGTATCTCAACGTTTCACCCCAAAGAGGTTGGGTATGGACTTGACCTTCTTGCGGGAGCAGTTCACGTAGTCCTTGTACATGTCGGAGCGCAGATAGCGCGAATACGAATCGCTCTTCATCAGGTGATAGACGTGGGCGGCGGCCACATCGAAGCACCAGCGATTTGGGCCATTTGGTGAGTTGACCGCCTCCCGGGCCAGCTCCACGGACTTGGAGTCCACGTTGACCGGACAGGGTGCATCCGGTGCGAGAAACTCCTGCCAGATTTTCTGTATGGCCTCCTTGATTTCGGACTGTGGCAGCGCCTTCATCTCCTGCACCGATTCCCAGAATCTGCGAAGGGAGAGAGTGTTAAGAGAGAGGGACAGTGAACTCTCTCAGATGTGACTCACTTGAGATTCTCGCCGCTGTACTCCTTCTCCAAGAACTTGGTGAACTGATCGCGCCCAATCGGATCGTTGATCAGCTCGCGCAGACTGAACGCCCATCGCTTGACCCGTCGCACAGGAACATCTTTGCTGCATGGCCAAAAAGTATTTGATCAGTATTGATCACAAGAATTTGATCAAGAAGAGGAAGCTTACCTTATTCTCTCGGTATCCCACATCTCGGTGCTGTCCGTTTGCCACGGATTGGGCAGCTCCGGCGATGTCAAAAAGTAATCAAACTCATTATACTGATCGTAGTAGGCAACCAAACTGCGACAAGGATAAGCAAGGACACGGATTAATGATGGGATATCACGGGATATCATTTGGCATCCAATGCACTTACGCTTCGGCCGCCTTGGACACTTTGATTGTGCGCCGCTCGAGCTTCTGCTTGCGCAGCGCAATGATGCGCGTCAGCTGCTCGACGGGATTCTTGGCCACCGAGGCGCCAGAGGAGCCGGTGCCGTGGCTGGAGCCGCCGCGTCGATACGCCTTCTTGATGTCTATCTCGGTGGTATTCACACAGCCGGGCATCGGCCGGTGCACATCCCAGAAGGCGCGTTCCTGCGAATCGAGCACCTTCCGCTCCAGTTTGTCCCGCTTCTTGGCCACCTTGCTCTGCGACTCGGCCTGTCAAAGATCCCCAATCAGTTGGGCATTTATTCAACAGCATGGAATTGTTGATCACCCACCTGCATAAATATGAACTCCCATTTGCGGGAGAACATCTTCTGCAGCTTGGCCAGATTCTCGGCCTCGTAGTCGGCCAGTTCGAGACGCGTCTTGTTCTGCATTGTCCGCTTACAGAGGTAGACCGCATAGTCCGTGTTCTCCGGTTCCCAGCAGTTTGATGGCCAAAAGTAGGGCGTCTGAAATCTAAAGGAACCGTTAATTTTGCAAAGGCTGCAAAGGAATTTTCTCCCCTGTTTCCTCACCTGTAGAAAGTGCCGTCGTTCTTTACAGTTAGCGCGTGATCGTCGATGGGAAAAATGTAGCCGTGCGAGCTCAAGAGGTGCGCAAAGTGCAGCGCCTCTGTTACGTCCTCGACGTCGAAGTTCTTCAGTATCCAGGCGACCAGATCGGCGCCGGTGAACACCGATGGCACCTTGCTCATAAACGCCTTCACTGTGCGCACAGCCACGCCCCCCGTCTCCGCCTGCATCTTCTCGATGATGGCCTCCATCTGGCATTGGTTTAAACAATTTTAATTGTTAGATTGCGGACAAACTAAAGCTTGAATTGTTTTTAACTATGGCATGCTTTCACTAAAGTATTGCTTCTTCTGTTAAGCGACTGTTGGCAAAAGCTGTGCTGTTAATAACATGCCAATGTTATGGCACATGATCTTTAAGCTAACATGTTCATGTTAAATATGATGTTAATGTCAACATATTTTATAACAATGTTATTAACATATTACGTTATGAAAATGTAAACCGAATCCTTTACAGTAACCGCTATTATTAACACCAGTTTATTATTTGAAACTAGCAGTAGTTACAAAATAATCACATTAAATACCCTAACCGGCAAATGGAATCCGTATACTAACTGATCAATCAATTTATAAACAGATATAAAAATAATTTTAGTTTTTGCAGTTTGCAGAATATTTTATTGGCTTATCATGTCCAAAAGTGGAAGTATCCAAGAAATATTTGTGTGATTTTTAGCGAAGGTCTTTTGCAATCTGTCTGATCAATTCAATCAATAAAAGACTGAGAAAAAGAGATTATCCTAATACTATGTGATATATTTCTGAAGGGGTCTAAAACTGATCACTGAATATTTTCCCAGCTGGAATGAAGATATAGATTTGGATACGCACCTTCTTGTAGACTAGTATGTTGGGCGCATCTTCGTTTTTGCTGCCGCGCTGCTGCTGCGAGACCGGCGGCGCTGGCGGCGGCTGCGACTGCGACTGTGACGGCGTCGGTGACTGTGACTGTGACTGCGACTGCGACGCCGACGGCGACTGCGAGGCATGATGATGATGGTGATGATGATTGCTGGCCACGCTGAGCAGTCCGCTCGATTTGGACGCTGATGCGCCGCTGCCACTGCCGCTGTTGCTGCCACTCGGCGCCGTCGCGTCCCGTATGCTGACCGTTTTACTGGCCGACGGCGGCGGCGGCGTCGCAGCGGCAATTGTCGTGGCGCAGTTGCTGCTGCCGCCGGCGCTGCTAGCGCTGACGTTGACGCTGACGCTGACAGTGGAGCTGGCCACACTGGTGCTATTCACAGTGCTGGCCACAGTGGAGCTGGTGCTGGTCACCTCAACATCGCCGCTGGCACTCGCCGCATTCTCCAGCTGGCCGGAGTTTGGCTTTGCGGCTTCGTTTGCGGTTTCGTCGCCGTTGTCGACGTGGTTGCCATTGGTGGTAGCCGGACGCTCATCCGCTGCTGGCGTTTTGGACGCGCTGCTCATGGCCAGGGCATTGGTTGCTTGCGTGCTGCTCTGTGTTTTGTCCGCCTCCGAGTTCATCGTTACCATTGTACGCCCGCTCCTGGTTGCTGCTGCTCGGCGCGCTATTTATAAGCGGGCAGGTGCCTTTTTTCACCCTGCTGCCTTCTATTTTTTTTTTGGATTTTTTGATGTGTATCCTTTTTGGGTGCGTTATCGACTTTGCGGCTCCTCCTCCTCCTCCCCTCCCGCGTCTCGCCCACGTTCCACGTCACTCGATCAATGCTTGTGTGCGTGCGTGTGCGTTTGTGTTTGTGTTTGTCTGTGTGTGTGTGTGTGCGTTTGTGTCTCTGTGTCTGTGTCTGTGTGTCTGTGTGTGTGTGTGTGTGTGTGTTTGTGTACTCTGTATACCGACAGGCAGCAGGCCGTCTGCTGCAGCTCCGCTGTCTCCGTGTCTGTTTCAACTGCGCTGCGTCGTCATTGGGCCAGCTCCATATTTTCGTATTCTTGCACTTATTTCTATTTACTTGTTTTTTTTGTTGTTTTTGTTTCGTCTGTGGCTCTTTTTGTGTTTTCCGCCAACGTTTGCGCTTTTCGCCAATCACAATTTTCGCTTGCAGAAAAAAAGCGCAGCCACCGCGCTCAACACACACATGCACACGCGTACCTATACGCACACACACACGCACACGGACAGAGACACAGACACAGACGCACACAGACGCACACGCACACGCACACGCACACGCACGCACGCAGCTCTTCACACTCCTGCACAAAGCAAGTGCGCAATTTTTCGCTTGCAAGCGATTTTCAATTGAATTTGTAATTATTTCCCAGTTCTCGATTTGTTATAAATTTAAATATTTGTGCTACGCTCGCTGGGCTGATGCTGCTGCTGCTGCTGTTGCTAATGCTGCTGCTAATGCTACTGGCTCTGCTGCTGTTGGTGCTGCTTCTTCTTTTGGCTTTGGCTGCTTCCTCTTTTTTGGCGTTAGCCTGTAATCATTTTACGGCTGCCTGGAGGGGGGCGGGGCGGGCGGACGGAGGCCAAAGTCAATTCAAGTGCCTCTGCCTATGGCGTGTGCGTCGTTCACGTTCTCGCCGCGGCTTCGTGCCTTATTATGAGGCGCTTCCTGTAGTCGATTTGCTGTTGCAATCGATTTTTGTTTGCCCACCCACCCCGCCCACGGCACACATACACCCACACAGCACGCCCACACACCGTGACGCGAGTACGCTCTCTCTCTCTCTCTCTCCCGCTCTCGTTCGCCCTCTCTGGGTCGCTCTGCTTATTGCCCAGCGCCAGCTGTTGTCAGTTGTGCCAGGGCTGGCATTTACCAATGCGTTGGTCTGGTCACTCTGGCAGCTACAAATGCTCCAATTGCATTTCAAATTCGATTTTGTAATTGCTTTATTTAAATGAATATATTTTTCAGCTACACTTATTTGTAAACAAGTTGGTTATAACTAGCAAAAAAAAAAATACATTTATAATATATATGTTCGTATATCTATTTATGTGTTCTTGTGCTTTTTTTCGTTTTTAAATTAATTTATAGTGAACTTATTGTTATGGCTTTTATACAATTTTGCGTGGAATTTTGCTGAGAATAATATAGTTTGCGGAAATGGTTTTATTTAAATAAATATAAAAAAAAAAATAATAAACACAATAGTCAATTCAGATTATTGCATAAACTTATAAACAGGCGAGTTGAAAACAACATTCAAGATTATTTATAAGACAATCGAACAGCTTCCTATAAGACTAAGTCTGTAAGGTGTGCACATAACTGTACATGTCGTATCCTTAACGTATTTACACGAATTTCTAGCAGTATCCAGGCGTGTGTGGTATGAATATATACAATACATATTGCATGCATCAAATAATAGAAGGTAATTTTCAATTTCAAAAATATAAAAAACACCAATGTGACCAGCTGTATTCATAATATGCATAGTTGAGTAAGTGCGCGGCACCAGGGCTGAAAAGGCTAACCAGAAATGAAAATCCGATTGGAATATATAAAATAGTGCATTGGAGCGCCGCTGCACTTGATCACACTTGATCACGGGGACCGTGTGAAGCGTTGACTATGTATGTATGTATGTATATGCGGCAGCAGCGCCGTCGGCTCGGCTTTGAGGCTGCAATCACAAGGCACGCGGTGCGCCGAAGCTGAGGACGAAGCTGACGACGAGGCGAAGTGACGTCACAATACGATGAGTTCAGAATTCTTTGCATAACCTGTGGCTCAATCTAGATCTGAATTTTGCGCATTTTTCAGTTGTAATGGATTCGTCATCGGATGAATTTTAAAAGTTAAAATTGAATAGAAAGGCGCAAAACGATCAAGAAAATTAACAGAAGAACAAAAGCAGCAATAAACAGATGAAAAAAGTACCGTACGATTTAAGGCGAACAGTGTTTTGTCTTTGTCTTCTGCTTCGGCTTCGGCTGAATACGAAGACGAAGACGAATTTTTTGCATTGCGAGCAGAGTACGTTTCTTTGTCCGTTACAATGACGTCATCATTGTATGAAGAGATGCTCTTGCAAGAATATTTATTGCTTTTGGTTAAAATTTAAATAAAAATGAAAGAGAACTGCACAAAACGGACCACGAAAAAAAGAAGAAAAAACAACAAAAACGGCACTTGATTCTGCGGCGAAAATAGCACCGCATCATTTGAAGCGAACAGAGTTTTTCGCCTTGTTCACTTTCGTGCGAATTCATGTGTAAGGTTTTTCGTGTTCGTCTTCGTCTTCGGCTTCGTCGCGGCGTGCGCTGTGATTGCAGTCTAACGGTTAGCGGCCTTTCGCCTTAGATCACAATTGCCCTCGGCCTGGGCCTAGGCTGTGTGTGTGTGTGTGTGTTGGGGCCTAGGCCTGTTCCTGGGCGCGCGCCTGTCGCACCGGCCTGTCCGACCAGAGGGTGGCTTGGCCCCCGTTCTGCGCCTGGTACGAGAGCGGCGGCGGTCCCAGCTGCGCTTGGGGCACCAGCTCCGCCTGCGGATTGAACTGATTGTTGCTGTTGTAGTTGACCAGGATGTCGCTGGCCAGGCTGTGGCCCACATTGACCCCACGCTCCGGCACGGGATAGTATTGCTGCTGCTGCTGCTGGTGATGTTGATGCTGATGCGGCTGCAACTGTTGCTGCTGCTTGTTGCTCTGGCGCCAGTGTTTGTGCTGCGGCACGGGCAGCAGGCGGTACAGCGGCTCCGGGCCGGGCGCGCTCGGGTAGCTGGGCGCAAAGTAAGGCGGATACGGCTGCTTGACGCTGCCCGGACGCAAGCGCTTGAACTGCGTCGGACGCTGCCAATATTGCAGCGGCGCCGCTGCCGGCGGACGCAGCTGATATTTGGCCGGGCTGTAAAGCTGCTGCTGTTGCTGTTGCTGTTGCTGCTGCTGCTGCTGCTGTTGCTGTTGCAACTGCAACTGTTGCTGCTGCTTGCCCACCCGCAGTGGACGCTGGCGCGGCAGCAGCAGCGCATCCGGCAGATACGAGTCCTGATCCTGCACCAGCGGCTGCTGATGCTTTCCCACGCGCAGCTGGCGCTGACGCTGCTGCGGCTGCTGCTGCTGTTGCTGCTGCTGCTGCTGCTGTTGCTGCGGCTGGTAGATGGCCTTGAACGAGTTCTGATCCTGCTCGTCGGCGCTGTAGTTCACCATGGGCAGGAACGGCTGCCGGTCAAAGTCGGGCGGCTGGAAGCGGGCCGTCGCCGGCGGCCCGATTAAATTGCTGCGCAGCAGCTGTCCCAGCGCCGCGTCGTATTCGCTGTGCAGTTGGGGGCGTGGCTTGGGCGTAATGCTGACAACGGCGACATCGTTGACGGGACTCGGCGGCGTCTTAAAGTGCGGCCGCTTGGGCGGCTTGCTGGCGAGGAAGTCGTTGAACGCGCTCGACTGCCGCTTGGCCTCGAAGTACTCGTAATAAATCGGATTCGACTTGGACAGCGGCTGCTCGGTGCTGCTCGAGCTGGGCACGAAGAGCAGCTGGGAACGCGGCGTTGTCGGCTGATAGTTGACCGGGTAAATGGGTATGGGCACCGCGACCGGAACGGGCACCCGCTCCACATACTTCTCCGGCTGGTAGCCGATCGTGTTGTATTTGACGGACAGACGTGACGGTCCACGGGTGGTGCTGGTGGTGCTGCTCGTTGTCGTGGTGCTGGTGGTGGTGCTGGTGCTGCTCGTGGTGGTGCTTGGGCTCGTGCTGGCAGTGGTGCTGCTGATGCTGTAGGGACGTCGCGTTGTCGTTGACGGCGTCGCCTCCAGTCGGCTGAACTGATCCGGCGGCGGGGGCAGCACAATGCCCGGAACCAGCGGACCCGGCGGCACCGGATTCGTATAGTTGCTGCGGTAGACGAAGCTATAGGCAGGCGGATAGTACAGCGAGGGATCGTCCTCGTCAAAGTCGCTAATGTTGGCCGGCAGCGAAGCTGAGCCCGGACCCGGACCCAGACCCAGCCAGGGTCCGAGCAGAGGACTCCTCAGCACGGCGCTGGGCGATGGACGGGCGTAAGGAAGCGTCTCGTTGGAATGGAGCAGCCAGGGCGCGTCGGGCGTCGGGTAGACGTAGCTGGGCGCCGGGTCAGCTGTCTTAGCCGACGCAGTCGCTCCCGGCCGGGCAGCAGGATGCGCGCCCGGGCCGTGGCCGGTGCCGTGGTTCTGGCCGTGGGCCGTGTGCTGGCCCGGAGCGGAAACCGTGCCATTGCCAGTTGGCGCACGGAGGCTCTCGATCTGATTATCTCGGATAAGCTGCAGCGGCCCATACGGCTCGAGCTGCACGGGAAATGGAGGCGGCACCACCGGATGCGCCGGCAACTTAATCTGGCGCGGCGGCGCATCGTAATCATCGATGGCCGGCCAGGCATCGTCGTCGCCACCACCGAGCTCCGGCTCGTTGAGGCCGCCGCCCTTGATCACCAGCAGATGATCCTCGGCCAGCCAAATGTCCTGCTCGCTGAGCCCGCCAAAGTTGCGCTCGTTGTCCAGCGGCACCTCCGCGTTGCGCGCATAGCTGAGTACGCCCGGACGCTTGGGCACGCGCCGGAACAGCTCCTTCTCGATCAGGCCGTACTTGCCTTCGCGCACCTGATCCGCCAGCGTCTTCTTCGGCTCCTCCTTGCCGGGCTTGGCGTGCCCCTCCGCCGCCGCCGCCGCCACCGACGACTCCTTGCCGGAACCGGCGCTCAGCCGCAATATGCCGTTGTCCCAGTTGTCAAAGTCATCCGGCTCGCCAAGCAGCGCCTCATCGTCATCGTCGTCGTCGTCGTTGTCGTCGTCCTGCTGTGGCGATGGCGATGGAGATGGCGACGGCCTGGCCAGACGATAAGAGCTGCTCGCCTTGCGGCGTGCTGACTTTGTAGTTGTTGTTGTTGGTGCTACCGTTGTTGTTGTTGTTGTTGTTGTTGCTGTTGCTATTGCAAAGTTCCTGCTGCTGTTGGCGCTAACCACAGACACCTCGTAGGTGGAGTGGCCCTGCGCGTTGTGAATGTGGCCAGCCACCAGGCGCTGGATCATGCGCGGCCTGCGAACAGACAACGAGAAGATGTGAGGAAACCGAGCTCAGTGGATGGGCTAGGAAACGGGGCAAGGAGGAGGAAGCGACATTAATCAATGGCGGCACCCAAAATGGGCAGACGCCAAAAGCCATCGACAAGCAGACGCAGGCCGGGCTGCTCTAGTCGAAAGTGCCCGACTGGCAGATACCCTATGTACGAACTAGTGAAGCTTGAATCCAATGTAAACGATCGATGTTCATCTGGGATTCACGGGATAACGTCTCAAGTACGAAGCAAGGTGCCAGTCTGTAATACTTGAAATGGGGGAGGGTATCCAAAACCCGAAATGTTCTTAATCTGCGTGCAAAAGGTTTCCGAAAGCATTATAGACCAATTTGGTGGCTCTGGCTATTATAGTTTCTGAAATATGCTTCAAAAACATCAGATAAAAAAGAACGATAAATATCGATCATAGGACAACGGCACGGATTATCGATCATTTGAAGTAAACTTGAAATGTGTATGGTATATTTGTGAACTCGGAACATGTATATAAAATTCCGATGTCTTGCAGTTTTTAGTGAAAGACAGACGGACGGCAATTTAAGCTTGCGTGCCAAAGGAAATTAATATACCCCTTACATTAGTAATTTTCAGTGTGTACAGGGTATGTGCAACTCACGTTTTAAGTGTGCCGGAGACGGTGACGGGGACGTGATTGGCGGCTGCCGAAGACAGCGCTTGCTGCGACTGACGCCGGCCGACAAATGCGGCCAGCATTGGCGTCGGCGTCGGCGTCGGCGTCGGCGTCGGCGTTGGTGTGTCGCGTGGCTGGCGGGCGGCTCGGATGCTGCCGCGGCTGCTGCTGCTGCTGGCACGTCCGTTGGTGCCGCCCGATGGCGTCGTCGTCGTCGTCGTTGTTGTTGTTGTTGTTGTTGTGGTGCCACGACGTCGCTGCTGTCGTGCCGTTGTTGCTGGCAGTGGAGTTGTGCTGCTGCCGCTGCCGCGGCGACCGTTGGCGTCGTCGATGGGCAGCGTGGTGGGCGGACGCCGCTGGCGAGGGGCGCGCAGCGTGGGCGCCGGCGTGCTGCTCGTCGTCGTTGCGGCTGCCCCTCTGCCGCGCTGGCCGACGGAACGCGTCGCCGCGCCCGCCGTGGCCGCTGTCATCGCGGCCGCCGCCACCAGCGCTATCACTATCAAGTGCAAGGTTAACGATGTCATCTGCCGAGAGGAGAAGAGAAGAGAAGAGCAGAAGAAACAGCGGATAAATAGGGGCAAGCCAGCTCTGGAGGCAGTCTCCCCAACTCGCACTCGGTTTCAGTTTGTCAATTATGCAACTGCGAGTACGCAAACCGCAGAAGATCGACTTGCAGTTACCCTGCTATTTTTAAACTACTTTCTAAAACAAAACATTGCAGTCGTGTGTAACCGACAACAAAAATATGAAGCCTAGCATTAATTGTGCACATACAAAAAAAAAACCTTTTATCTGATTACGTTTTATTGAACACAGGATTTACTGCACAACCAACTTGAACTCAGAATTTGTTTTATTTTCAAACTAAACAAACTTTAAATGGCAGACATTGCATAAACTATATATACTGTATAACTCAGTTTGCTGATTAAATTCCCTTGCAAATTTATAAATTTTTATATAAAATATAGATATAAGGAGCCCCAATTTACCAAAGCTGATTAATAATTATAAGCTTTCAATGTCATATTGGCAACATGTTTTTTGTAGCATTTTTTATTTGTAAAATTTTTTTATTTGTAAAATTTTTTTATTTTATTTTTTTCAGTTTATTTGTTATTGCTTTATTTATAATTTTATTTATTTAAATTTCATTTGTGTAGGGTATCATTGTGTTTAGGTTGGCTGTGCGTTTACTCAACAGTCTGCACAGTCTACACACTCCATGCCATTCCATTCCATTTCGTTCCGTTTCATTTAATTTGGCCACTCTTCACTCCTCGCATCTTCGATTTTCGATGCGCTCAAGTGCATCCAGCAATGAATTTGCCATCTGGTTTTTTTGGCCTTTGTTTGTTTTTGTGTTTTTTGTGTGTTTTATTGATGCTCGTTGTTGGCATTGTTTGTTGTTGTAGCCAGCTTTGCGCACGCGCCATGTTTCAACTATCAATTGTTATTGTTGTTGTTGCTTCGCTCATGTTAATTAGCTTCGCTCAATTGATAAATGGCCAAATGGGCCACTTTTTCTGTTACAGCTTTTTATTTAATTTTTTTCTGATGATTTGTGGGCGCACTCGGCATCTTTGAATTCAACTCAATTCGGCATTTTGGGTCTGCTCGTAATTATAACTGATTGATTTGGTCTTTAATTTCAGATCTGTTGCGCTTGATTAACGATTAACCAGAAACTAACACCCAAATTAATTATTTCTGCAATTGTTCCGTGGATTCAACATTTTATCAATTGAACTTATTTTAAATTGATAAACATAATTTTTGAAATGAAAAAATATACCAAAAATACTTCTAAAAAACTTTGATGCTCATTTTGCAATATAGTTGATTCAATAAACATTTCTTGGCTTAAAATTAGTATAAGATCCAAGTAAATTATTTAGCTTAAAGTTTGCTTAGATTTGAATATAATTGTATAATAATTTATAATTTTATTTATGATAAAATTGAAAGAAAATTGGCATTAATGTAGTTTTCAAGATATTGTACAACGATTATTTAAAAGGTTTTTTTAAGAAAAAATTTATTGCTGGATAAATGAATATTTTATGTTTACTCGAATGTGACTCAGATTAGAAACTAGTTCAGTCCATTGGTTACTTGCCAAATAAACTGGCCAACAATTTCACTGCAACAACAATTGCAATTGAGGTTGATTTACTTGCTCAAGTTAGCCAAGTTAACGACTCAATGCGAATTCCGCGCATTTCAAATGCCTGCAGAACAATCAAATTATAATACTTATAAAAATCAAAAAAAAAATATATATATATACATAAAAAATGTGAAAAAAATGAATTGGGTCCAATTTAATCTATGACACCATCGCCCCGAACTGCTTTCAAATAAACTAATTAAATTGAAGTAAAGCACAAAATAACAACAAAAACACAACGACAACAAAAGCAGCAGCAAAAATAAGGCGCAGGCATTCAGCGGCTGCAAAAACAGGCGACTACAAAGAATTATTTATTGCCAATCGGCGACGCCGCAGTCAGCGTCAGCGTCGGCGTCGCATCGCAGTTGCCTTTCATTCAAAATGCAAAGCGTTCGCTTGGCAGCGGCAGCAGCTAGGCTTGGCACCTGGAACGTGGAAAATGGAACGCCAAACGTGGAACGTGCGGATCTATGACGAATCTGACGCGACTGCGCAGCCACTACAAACACCGTTAGGCAGCGGCGTGCGCGCGCACGCGAACTGTTTTCATGTTTTATGATACCCTACACCAATCAAACAACTATAAACGGGTGTACGCTTTTTATACGAGTGTTTGCTACTATTTAAACATAATTAAACATTTAAAGTAGGATCATTCATATAAATATATTTAAATATATTTTTTTGTCGAATGTTTTTTAGAAAAATATTTTAGCGTTATCAAAATCCGGCAAATGTGGATTTTCACAAAATTCTTATTTAAAGAACGTTTTTGTATAACCCCAAGTTTTGTCTAGCTTTTTACAGGGTATCTGCAAGCCGAGCACTCGTGAGTCTATTAGCTTTGCTAGTTTTTACTGCCTTGTCTTTTCGAGTTAAGTATTATTTTTTTATTGTATTTATTTTTTTCGGTTTTTGTTTTACTTTTGATTGCCAAACAACAATTTGGCCAATGTTGTTGTTGTTGTTGTTGTTGTTGTTGCTGGTTCTACGCTGGACAGGCGCAGGCGTTGCATTTGAGTCTGAAGCTGGCGTTGGCGCATTCCGCTTGCCTCAAATCCAGTTACGAATCACGTTCCATTTGATTGTTTCAGTTTTTCGGTTTCAGCCTTTTTGGGTTTTTCTAGCATAATTTTTGTTATTGTTGTTACTTTTGCTATTTGGCTGCACTTTGCATCATTGTTGTTGTTATGATTTTTGGGCTCGGCAACTGCGCCCACAGACTGAGATGCCGGCCAAAACTTCAAGCAAAACTTCAAACTCAAAAAAAAAAAACTTCAACCTGTCGCTTGAAGTTGGCCAATTAGACACGTTCGCAGCGCGTATGAGTCGACAATCAAAAATAGCAACAACAAATTTGACAACAAAAAGTAAAATGATATTTATGATTTTTTCAATTTCAATTTGTTGTCCTTGATTTGGGTTTGGCATTTTTTGCTTTTTCGGTCTCCATCCGAAGGCGTTAATGAATTGGGCGTCTAGTGGAGGCCAAGCCGGGAGAGGGGAGTGGGGAGAAAGGAGAGGGTGTGGGAAGCTGACTGTGTGGGCAACAATCGCCAGTGAATGGACCACAGATACCTTAATTCTTAATCATTTATTATGCATAGTTTCAAACACTCGACATCAAGAACCATATTCGAAAATCACCTTTAATATTATTTTCAAAGTTTAAACATTTTTAATTTTGCACTTTGTTTTTTTTTTCGAACAACACGTTTTAACGCAATGAAACTTCAATGAATACTGACATCTGTTCTGGCATTCACCCAGCTTATAGTTTTTCAAATTGGGAACAAAGAAAAGCCCATTTCAATATTTTTGGGAAAGCCAATGCACGCTCTGCTCTAGTTAATGTTACCGGAAAATTAGCAAAACAATTGAATTCAAATTTCGGCGCGTTTAACACTACCGTTTTGTATTATCATCAAATAATATGTCAAATTAAATAATGAGCACTTTTTTTTTAGAATAAAATACACGCATTTTATTGTGTTTACTTTTTGGAGCAGACAAAAAAAAACGACTCCCGTTCAACTGAATAGGATAAATATTTAATACTATGCAATTAATGTTAATATGTAAATTCATTTTTAGTTTCACGCAAGTTTTAGAAAATAAAAATAAAATATTTTTATGACAAATTTCTGTTGTTAATAGCAGAATTTTCTGCAACCAAGAAAATTTCTTACTTAATTTACGAATCTTTGGAAAGTTTTAAAAGCAAAGTTACTTTCGTAAAATGGAATATAAGTAAATATATCCACGATAATGATAGAATCGGTATACTCTCCCTGTCTGTCTTTATGTCTCTCTCTCCTCTCTCTCTCTCTTTCTCTCTTTCTCTATGTTTGCTTTGGTATTAGAATATGGATGAAGTAAGTTGACTCCATATCGATATGCCAACATCCACAGCTTTGGCTGCCGTCTCCTCAGCGCCCCCATGCTGTCATTCCCGCACAGTTCCAGGCAGCACCCCCTACCCCTACCCTTCCCCCTCACCCTCTTCTGTACCGCCCACACAGCACAACGGCGGTGTCCAACTGTTTTAGGTTGAGACATGCGGCGCAGGTTTTGTCCGTCGTCCGTCGTCGGTTTGCATATTTGCCGCCAAAGAGCCCAACGAATTTTCTGTTAAATATTTGTTGGTCTCGTTGCTGCTGTTGTTGTTGTTGTTGTTGTTGTTGTTATTGTTACTGCTGCTGCTGTTGTTGCGGCCGCAGCTCGCAATGGTCTGGAATTTTAAACAAATGCGATTTAGTTGTGCAACATTTTTACTTTACTTTTTCTCTTCGTGCTTGCGACGGCAACGTGCTGCGATGGAACGAACGCTACTTGCCCCGCAAATTTATGGTAAATAATTAAAGTAACAAAGCAGCAGCAGCAACAACAACAACAACAACAACACGGCTAACGAAAGCTCAATTGCATGCCACGAAGTTTTTATACACTAGCAGAACATTAAGTTTTAAAGTGTATAAAACAAAAATATTTATATATATGTACATTTTTTATATTTATATATAATATTAATATATGTTATGTATTACATTTATTTTTCTTCATTTAAATATTATTTATTATTATTTTTTTACCTCAACAAAATACAAACAAGCTGTAAAATATTAAACAATTTTCAGCGCAATTTATTGCATATATCTTTTTCTTAATAAATAAAACAAAAAAAAAAAAACAACTTAAGCTACATTTAAACCAAGCACTTATGATTTCTCATAGATAGTTGACGCTGTTATTTTATAAAACCAGTTGATTTAAAGTTGATGAAAAAACTTAGTACAGTGAACGCTCGATACTAAAAATCTCGTTTAATAAAAAATTTTATTTTAAAATATTGACTTAATTTTATTTAACATAAAAGTGTTAAAAACTAAACTAAACTAAAGTGATCTATAATAATAATTATGAATCATTTTAAAAAATGAAGTATTCATAAACTCTCTTTTTTGCATTTGAACATTTTTGTATGGAAATTAATAACATTTTACTATAATTTTTATACCCTAAACCCATTGAAAATGGGTAAAAAAGGGTATAATGGTTTTGTGCAAATGTATGTAACAGGCAGAAGAACGAATCTCCGAATTTATAAAGTGTATATATTCTTGATCAGCATCACTAGTTGATCAGAGGGTAAAAGTTGTGGAGCTGAAGTTAAAGAGTCGCTGGTTCGAGCCTGCATAGGGAACTGTGCCAAACTTTTATTTTTGTTTTTCCTTTCCTTTCGTTAATTAGTTAATTCCTTAATTTTTTGTTGCTTAACTCAACACTCAGGGTATCTCCGAGTCGAGCAGTCCCGACTAGAGCAATTTCACTTGTTTGGTTTTTTTATTGCCTGCTACAAACGCTAAGCAAAATCAACAAAATTCAAAAGCTGCCTACACAAACAAACATTCAGAAAATCATATCAAAAGTAAATTATTATTTTTTTATTCTGTGTTCGATTGGTCTGACGTGAAAGCGAGAGTGTTGCCGCTGATGTTGTTGTTGCTGGTTGGGTTGTTGTTGTTGTTGTTGTTACTGTTTTAGTTACTATTGTTGCTGTTGTCCCAGTTACGCGCCAAGCATAACTTTAGCCAACAAACACGAAGAGCGCGGCCAACAACAAAATATTTACAAAATATTCATTGATTTCAAGCGTCGTTTTTATTTCTTGTTTTTTGTTGTTGCTGCTGTGGTTTTTCATTTTAGATCATTTCTTTGTTGGGTGTCGTAATCGTGCCCATGGATTAATCAATTGCCTTATATAATGCAACAATAACAACAACAACAACACGTAAACAAACCGTGGCGAGAGCAGAAACAGAAACAGAAACAAGCAGAGATCAGAAATCGACACATGGAAGTTCTCGGAATTGTTCCGACACAATATATATATATATATATGAATATATATAAATATTATTTGGTATGTCGTAATTGGCTCATTGTTTTGGGTGCTGGCTGATTGCGCAGTTGGCAGCAGCACTCAAATCGAATGCGGAGGGGCCATGCGTCGTATGCGTAATCTCGTTGGATATTCAATATTACGTATGCGCCGCGTGCGCCGCGACAGACACTGCAGCCCCACAATTATGTGGGCCGAATCTGTGTCATTCACAGAGCCAACAAATAAGCAGGCTGCTCACAATTTCCGCTAACCAAAAACCAAAATCGATTGCCGCCAACAACAACAGCAACAACAACAGCTTGAGCAAAGAGAGCAATAAAAAATCACTTGATTTGCATTTAAAGCCAACAACAACAACAACAACAACAGCAACTGTTGAGTTTAGGATACAAGACTGGGCGTGGGAACATGCAGATCCCAGCCACAGATCCAGAGCAGGGCCCAGCAACAGCTTCCAGGCAACAGCAACAACAGCAACAGCAACAACAGCAACAACTTTATTATGCAAAGTGAGCCGATTTTGATGGCTGTTTAGGGGCGTTCGCCTTCCATCATGATTTGCCCCTAATGACAAAGTATTTAACTGCTTTTAACGGCGGCCACTTTTGGCCTCAGCCCAGCAAATGGCGACAGCAGCAACTGCTGCAGCAAGCGTAGCGGCAACATTTCAGCATTAATTCACACACCCAAAACTCCAGAACAGCTATTGGAAATTGGATGGGCAAGTATTTTGTTGATAGAGTTTAATTCACAACTAAGTTGGCAAAATGTCGCGGGAAAAACAGTGTTGACAAACGACACAAGCCAAATAAATTTGTTGCACTTCCCAATTGGTTTTTGCATTTATGTTTATATAACAAATTAATGTTGAAATTTGACCAAATTTAACTTAGTACATATTATATAAATATATATATTTATAGCTACATTTATCAGCGTTAACAACTTTGTTCAAATTAAAACAATTTTATTGACTTTTATTCAAAATCAAAGTTCTTACTTATTTTTTTTTCCATAGCGCACTCCTTAATCGGAACAACATAAATAGATATTATTTCTATAGCATACAATTTGCCTCTTTATTTATTACTTTATCTAATATTTCATTATTAATTTTTATATTTATTATTTTTCTTTTTCAATATTATTTATTTATTATTTTGTGCAAGTTTAAAAATTTTAAATTAAATAAATTGTTTTTACTGTGTGTGCAGCTAGGTCGACTCTAGCCTTTATTCGGCCAACTGGCTCAGCACTGTCAGCTAACTCGCTCTGGTTGTGGCCTGGCTCTTGGCCCGGCTCTGGCTCTGGGTCTGGCCAATGGGTTGCATGTTGGTCAGCCGTCTTGATTGACACCTTTTAACTACCGTGGCGCAATTGGAGCCGACGACTTTTGCGACTCTTGTGTTAAATTATTCACTTTGGCAGCGACAAAGCCAAACCCCGTGACATATATTTTGTATTTTTTTTTTTTTGCTACAGCAGAAAAATCTTTTGCAATCCCCCCAGCAAGAGGCAGGATTCCAAATGGAAACCCGAATCCGAATACGAATCCGAATCCGAATCCGAATGTGGGTGGCTGTTAAATAGCTGAAATTGAATTTTGCTGCGATTCGTATCTATAATTATTATGATAGTTATAATTATAATGGGCCATGCCCAGTGCTTATGCAACGGATGAAATGGATGCTGTCGATGGCTGCTGGGCGTGGCAGTATCTCCAGCAAGCCAGCAGCCAGCAACTAGTTACTTTGGTAACCAGTTCCTGGCCAGAGTCCCGCTGTGCGATGTGGCTGGGTTCGATTGGAGCCCGATTGAAATATTTGCACGTCGCATATTTAGTTAGCATAATTTGCTCTCTAATTGTCACTGACAGTTTAAGAATGTGACTGGTTCAATGCAATTGTTGTTGCTGTTGCTGTTGTTGTTGTTCGTCATTGTCAACACTTTTTTCTACTTTAATTTTATTTTAGATTGGCACATTGCATATTTATTTATTGGCACAACAAGTTGCAGCAAGCAGCCAACCAGCCAACCAGCCAACCAGCCAGCCAGTCAGTAAGCAAGACACAGACGGACGGACAGACAGACAGACAGACAGACAAGCAAGCAACAGCTCCAATTACACCCACCGCACAGAGACGCCGCCTGGCGGCCGAACCCTGCAACTCAGCCGCTAATTAACCGTTACGCTCAAGCACTCTGTGCTGTTCACATGTTAATCGGGGAATATAATGCACACATATATATATATATGTACATACGTATATCGAATGTCCCCACAGAGCGACACATATAGTAAATTATAATGTGTTTGCAATGTTAACGCTTGCATTTATCTCACTTAGGAGCGGTTTTTGTTTTTTTTATGGTAACATTGCATTTAATTCTAGCACAACCGCCAATTAGCAGGTTTACTTTAACATGATTGTCATTTTCCTTGAACCTCGAGAGGAAATTTTCAACTCTCGCAGATAATAAAGAATTATATTGTTCAATTGCATATCAAATAACTTGCACTGATATCTTGAATAGAGAACATAAAACAATTTCATTAAATTGAATAATTGAGTAGGTGTCGAAAAATATAATAGATAAATAACTGTACATATTGCAAAAGGCATTAAATACACAAAAATATATACTCAAAATACTCAGCAATAAAAATAATAATAATAATAATAGTTTTGTACTATCATAACAACAAATATTTTTATTATTTTAACTAAACCAAGAAAATAAAATTTAACTTGAAAATATTCAAAAAGTACATAGATTTTTCAAAAATATATATGTATGTATATATGTTGGTTTCATGATCTGCGACTATATACTCAAAAGACTCAGCAAACAAAAAAAAAAATAAATAAATAAAATAATACTAATAAACATTTTGTACTTATTCAATACAGTTATAAGTACAAATATTAGTAGAAAATACTGTTATTATTATAACTAAACTAAGAAATGATGCACTTCCCTTAGAAATTGCGTTTAACGCATACTTTAATAATTTCATTTGCAAATATGCAAAAATAAAATGTTTTTGAAATCATATACATATATAGTATATATACTAGCTTTTTTTAAATACATTTTCCTCATCTGTGTTCAAATGCCTTTTGTTTTGAGTATATTTAGGAGGAAAACTTGTGTGGCTTTAAATGCTTGGGTCAATTTGGGTCTCGTCTTCCTGCTCGCATTGAGCACTATTAAGATTGAGGTTAGGGCAAATGCATTTCCGTTCCACTGGGCTGAAAAATTGGCTTCACTTTTGTGCAACTCACCTTTGGATCTTAAGATATCACAGAATGGTTGTTTTGCATTAAGAAACGGCGACACTTGTTCGTGATGTTGTTGTTGTTGTCGTTGTTGTTGTTGTCGTTGTGAACAGCAGCAACAATTTGCTGGCAACGTGCAAGTTCTCTTGTTGTTGTTGTTGTTGTTGTTGTTGTTGTTGTCAAATGTGCTTTTGTTTGTGCCAACTTTTGCTTCTGGCTAAAACCGAGCGAACTTTTTCGGACAGCTAATATTGAAAATGTCTGCGTTTTAGCCACTTTAAGCGGTTATTGTTGTTCTTTTAGCTGTTGTTATTGTTGTTGTTGTTGCGTTTCCCTTGGTAAATTAGTTGAATTTAAGTCAACTTTTTAGACGCTTTTTAATGGAGTTGTTGTACTTGGCCAACACTCGCAGCGGGTTAATTGCTTATGTTCTTGTTCTTGTTGTTTTTGTTGTTGTTGTTGTTGTTGTTCTACATGTTGCATAGACAGCGACAGCGACAACAACATGACGCAGCCCTGCGTCAATTGGGGCACCTGCAATCAAAAAAAAAAAATAAAATAACATAAAAAAAAATTATTGCACAAATACATTTTTCATATTTAATTTCGAAATTATATACATAATATATTTATTTATAAGTTGGATTTTCTTTTTTATATTTATAAGTTTTATGTATGTATATATATATCTATAAATTATTAATTATGAAATAAATTCTGAGCTTGTTTTCTAATTTTTTACATTTTTAGAAAACATGAATAAATAAATAATAAAATTATTAGAATTATTGCCAATTACTTTTTTATTCTTTTTTTATATATTTTTTTCAGTCAAATTGTTTTGTAAATTTCACCTGAAATTTAGCGGCGAAAGTTGGGTTCTTTTGGTGCCAAACAAGTTGTCTTCAGTTAGTTTTGTATTTCTCACCAAACTCTGTAATTTCATAGGAAACAAAACGTGTAATTCTCAAGGCGCATAAATCAAAATCGTTAGCCGGAAAAAGCGGCAATTGCAATTACGGGTAGAACAGAAAAACAGAAACTGAAAAACAGAAACCTAATGAACCGAGACGCGAAGGTTTTTATGGCCAATTTATGCCTTGTTTCAAGTCCGGACCGCAACTCGATTGCCATTCGAATGGAACGCAGAGGGAAGAAAAATGAATTAAAGAAAGAAAAAATGAGAGACAATTATATTTGTTGGTAATGTTGCAATGAACTTGCTTAAAATGCGTAATTAGCATTTTAATAGGCTTTTAATTAAGAGATTTATAAACGGTAGCAGCACTCGATGCCAGCCTAACTAGCTTGCCAAGGCTGTTTTCGGGGTCTAGCAATCATTCTAGGTCCGGCCACACCATACTCTAAGTTGTGACAGTCATCGAGATCGTTATCGTCATCGATATCGCCATCGTTATCGTCAGTTGCCAGCGAAAGGCGGAAATTGTTGAATTCAGTGAACGCACGCTTCAGGAATTAGCAAATATTTTGCGAAAAAATAGTTTTTGAGTGGCCATCCTCAAAAGCAGCTGGGGAGAATGTCACAATGCACTCTCCGATCGTTTCTCGATTTCTTTGCCAGCCAAGTTGGCGGAATTGGTCAACACCAACTTGTCGCCCAGTTAATTGCTTGCCACACACACACACACACACACACACACACACACACACACACACACACAACTTTGCCCAGCTGCCCGTTTTGTTTGTTTATTTGTTTGCTCAACTGTGCCTACTCAGTACATCAAAATAGCATTAGTTGGCTATATACATATATATGTATATATATATATATATTCATGTATATATGCCCAAGTAACCCATTTTGTCGATGTGTTAATTAGTCAACGCTTTGCTTTACTTTTCTTCACCCTACATTACTCGGCTCTTGGCCAACAGTTTTCTTAATGATCACGACTCAGTTTTGGCCCGGCTCATGGGAATGTCCATAGATGCGGCTTCCCCAACGACGATCCAAGTACCGAAAGTATGACAAGCATCTATTAGAGTTTAGTTTTTTTTGCCTAAAATAATATTCAATAGAAAAATGCAACGAAAATTTTTAAAAAATTTATATTAGAATCAACAAAGAAATAAACATAAAAATAAAAAACACCAAATAAAGAAAAAATGAGAAAGCTTAACACAATTTTAATCCTCGTTTTTGAAAACTTAAAAAAATAATGCTATTGTTGATGTTAACATAAGTAATAAAGACACGAGATCTTTGCCACCAGAAGAAAGTGAGAGATATTTAAGAAAAACTGAAATGTGAAAAGCGCTCTTTGAACCTGCAAACTAAAATTGCCAGAAACATTAACAAAGAGATTGTGATAAGAACAGGAAAATAATAGTATTATAAAAAAGCACAATTATTTGTGTTTTAAACAATTTAAAAAGTGGCGAATATTTAACATTTTTTCTCTCTTTCTTTCCACCCAAAACTCAAATGAGATCCGGGCAAAAATTTGCGAAATTCAATTGTGCCTCTAGACAAACAAAATATCGATTTGCAGCTGAAACCACTAAAAATATATATGAGAAATAGAAGCCAGAAGCCGCAAATTGTAAATTGCAATTGTAAGGTTACAACAACAAGCCACATAATTCATAATTCCCGATACAAAGCTTTTGATGTTGCCCTTGAAACGTGGCTGCAGCAAACCAGAAGAAAACCTTGTCGACCGTTCAAAAAATGTGGATCAGAGAAGCGACACAGCGACAGACAGACAGACAGATAGACAGACAGACAGACGTTGATCAGTCGACAAATTTGGTGTCGATTCATGTCCGATACGTTAAACGAACCCGAATCTAAATTTGAATGCCTTCCGCTGGTTAAGTGCTACACATCAGCAGCAGCAGCAGCAGCAGCAGCAAACTGGAGCAAGCTAGCCGAGAATGCACGACTACAAAATACCCTGTACGCTGCTTCAGTCTAAAAGCAAGAATCAGCGGTATAAAATTTGTCTCGTTTTATTATTTAAATTTCAAGAAGAATTCATTTTCTCTTTTTATTAAATTATTCTTAAATTTGGTTGAAAAACGGTTAAGAAATTTAGAAAAATATATTTTTGACATAGCATTTTTAGACTCAGTTTAAGAAATTTCCAATTTGATTTAATTAATTTATTATTATTATTATTTTTTTTTTTTTTGTATAAAATATTTGTAAAGAATGAAAATGCGTTAGCACGAAAAATAAATTGTCAAGTGCATAAGAATTTGTTAATAAATATAAAATACGAATTGGTTATATAACGTTTAAGCAACTTCTGATACTTTTAGGGCATCATACCCGCTTTCTGCAAATTTGCAATGGGTGTCGAGTGTAAGAAATACAACTTTATTATGCACGAAACGCGGTTTCGATCAAAGTGCCAAAGACATCAGCTAAATGATTGCAGAGGCAGCCAAAACTTGTCGGTGATTAAACAATACTCGTGAAAAAGAAGCAAAAACGACATAAACAGCAACAACAACAACAACAGCAGCAGCAGCAAAAAAAAAACAATTATTGTTGGCCAAAGATAGAGTTGAGATGGGTGGTGGGGTGGGGTGGGGTGGGGGGGACAACCGGCGTCATGCTGGCGGACGGTACGTGAGGTCGACAAATGTTTTTTGGCGAGATGCGGCACCTAATGAATGAATGAATGAATGAAATTGAATGAACGAATGCAGGCGAATGCAGCAAATGAATTTCTGATGCTGCAGCCAAGTCTGAAGCGTGAGATTGTGCGAACGGAACTCGTAAATCAATGTTGCTGTTGTTGCTGTTGTTGTTGCTGTTGCTGATGGCTGTCGTCAGCATCTGCCACTGTTGCTGCTGTTGCTGTTGTTGCTGCTGCCGCTAACTGATCATCATCAGGCGTTAAAAACGTTCGATAAGCGTCAAAACGTTTGACTCTTTGATTAATCGACTTGTGAGTTGCAACTTGGGAGTGGGGATAGAGAGAGGAGGGAGGGGAGGGGAGGGGAGGGGAGGGGAGAGAGCGGGTACTTGGAGTTTGTGTCTCTGTTGCCAGCTGGTGCATTAATTGGGCGCAAGCTGTAAATTCGACGAACGTTTAATTGAGGAATCGGTTCGTGCCACACGCATCTGGCCCCAACAACAGTTGCGACATGCAACGCCAGCAACAACAACAACAACAACAACAACAACAACAACAACTTAGGGAAATTGCAAAACCATTTGGCCAGCTCTCCGCACAGTCCGATATCCGGTTGACTTCGAGTTGTTGTTCGACAACTTATTAAATCATTTTTGTGCATATTTCATTGCACTTTTTCGTGCCTGGCATACAACAAAAAAATCAAAACCAAAAAAACAACAGAAATAAATAAATAAATAATGATATTGAGTAAAGTAAATTGAAACGCAACGGAAATTATAACTCAACTCAGCAAAGAATTGTGCTGTACATATTTAATTAGCCGATGCAAAACTTCTGAATAATCAAACAGAGATAGCATCTAATATAACAAAAGAATTTTATTTTATTTCTAAAATCGTGTTGGCTCAACAAAATATCAAAATAATCATTTTAATTAATGAATTTTTAGAATCAAATTGGGTTTCTTAATTTGTTTTGTTTTCTTTATTTGAATCCCAAAATAATATTTATTTTCTTAAATCTACAATCAATATAGAGATCAAACCCTGACAAAATATGCCACCAATCGGGAAAATAGGTTCAGTTTAGGGAGTTTAAAATATTTGAGCTATAGATCGAGAGCTTTACTTGTCAAAATTGTTGTCAATTTTGGCGTGATTTTTGACCACTTTAGTGTTGTTTTTTATACTAATTATGACCATTAAAATCGACTAAAAGTATAAATTGAAAATTTTAAATTTTGAACAAAATGCTTATTTTCAAATTAAATAAGGGGGAGTAAATTATATTCTCCGAAAATATATATATATATAGAAATTACTTGTAAATACTTATGTACAAGAATCAAATGCAGAATCGTTTCAGATCCGTGATCCGCGAAATTTAGATGTCAATTTTGTAAGCAACACACGGATCGGTTCTTTGGTTCTTTTTGGTTTTATAAATGCAAATTGTTTCCATTCAAGTTGTTTGGCAACGTGCTGTTAGTGTTGTAAAATGTCGGACAGCTGAGTACTGCGAGTCGTTGCGAATTTTGGAGCGAGCACTTTGTCACCTTGCCATGCAATCTAGCGGTTGCAAGGTGCTGTGGCAAGTGGCAACCTTAATTCCTACTGCAAATGAATGAAATCATCAAGCGAAAACTTTCACGAAATACTTTAAAAACAATGGGCGTCTGTGGGCGTGGCTCGTTTTCACATGTGCCACAGTTTCAAGTGTAAAAGTGCATGGGAAATCGCAAAAAAAAAATAACAAAATGATTCACAGGTGAAAACTCATGGGAAATGCTGGCAACATGCAAACATTTACCGTCTGGGGTCAAATACTGATGGCGAGCACTGTGAATGGAACGACGGATGGGAACTGCATTAATAAACCGATTTTCGATTTTGGCTAAATGTGTATATATTTTAATTTGAAAATAAAAAAAAGCAGAATGTAGTAAAAGTAGTCACAAAATCGGATGTTTACTGCTTAATTCCAATTTTTAAGTGATGAACCAAAAATACATAATAAAAAAAAAATAAAATATTTGTGAATAAGTTTATACAAGGACATTATTGGTACAATTGGCACACCTGGCAACTGCCAAAGTACCTTCCTCCACAAATTTCCCTCATTCTCGTTCTTATTAACGTCTTTCTACACAAAAATTCACCTTGCACTCGTTGGTTTAAATTCTCTCGTCGCTTTAATCCTCGACAGTGTTGCCACTACGATGTACCAGTAAATTTCAGTGTTGACCCACTTATTATGTTTTGAACTTGCGGTGGCTAATTAAAGTTGGCGCTTTAATTAAAACAAATTTCTGAGTAGACTTTTACTTTTAGCTAAGCCACTTAGAAATCTTACCTGACTAAACATTTGCAAAATTTAATTTAATTTTAATCTAAACCAATGCTAACTAGTGCAATAAGCTTGGCTTATATTTGATTCTATATGTATACTGAATCCGATATCAATCAGATGTGCACTGTTTTTCAGTTGTCAAAAAGAAATTGTGTCAATTTGTGAAGATAATCAACAAAATCTTGAAAAGCCCGTATTCGAATTTCCTGCGCAATGAATTACGTTCGATTGGAGACAAAGGACGGCTTCCTGATCCGCATCGAAATCGAGATGTTGCAGCACTCCAAGGTGATCCAGCACATGTGCCAATTCAGCACCGCGGAGAGCACCCAAAAGGAGCTGGCACTCCCGCTGCACGGACTCAATCAGGACGTGCTCCTGAAGATACTGCTCTGGATGGAGTACCACAAGGGCGATGTGGAGCCGGACTGGGTGCACAGCAAGGACGAGCCGGCGGACATTGAGCGTGAGATCGATGGCTGGGACAAGGAGTTCCTGCGCGAGGAGCTAACCAGCGTGGAGGCCATCCTGAAGGGTGCCGACTACCTGGACATACCCTGGCTGGTGAAGCTCTGCGCCCACAAGCTGCGCATTCGCGAATCCGCCGAACTATATCTGCGCATTCTCGGCACGATCGCACCACTGGATTAGCCGATATTTGATTTATATATATATACATACATTTATATTTACATTTACATATACATATGTATATTTAACTGCCTTATATGTGTTCTGAACCAAGATCATTAACCAAATTCCCAACAAATAAACATATAGTTTATGGTTCGCGATGAACAAACCAAATATTATAAATTTAAACTAATTTTTCGTTTTACAAGATTATAGTCTTAATTTAATTCTTATTTAATTCAGCAATTTTTGTTGCTGCAGGCATATCTGAAGAGTTTTAGGATAGAGTATACAATATATTACTTCACTTAAGGCTCCACCCTGATTCAATTAAGACAACGCAATTGATTTAAATGCAAAATTCTTCATATATTTTCTATATATAAGAATACCATAAAATTGATAAATTGAAGAAAAAAATCATAACATGAAACTTGCAATTTTCTTGGCATGTGAGCGCATAATATGCATTTTTCGCGTGCTGCGCATTCATTTCCATTCATTTTCATTTTCATATACATCTATTTTTTAAGTGGCATTGTGGGTTTTTCGTATACCCTCCCAAATGAGTTATGACAATTGTGGCTTCAAATGTGACCTCTATAATATTTATTTGATAATTTTTAAATAGAAATTTAATTAAAAAATAATAATAATAAAAAATTGTTCAATTGTTAAACCTGATCTTAATTTATTGGAAGGGTGTTCTAAGTTCGGCTTTCGATTAGCATTTGATTTTAGTTGTTTGCGCTGTTGTTGAACGCCTTTGTCACCAATTTATGCGAGTTAGTGCGTTGTTGTTATTGTCCGCTCACACGCATGCGCAACAGCAACAACAACAAAAAACAACAACAGCAACAACAACTACAAAAGCAGCTGCAACAACGCCCAGCAATTTTCGCTACATAGTAAAAAATACTGTTTGGAATTTGTTGCCTTCTTTTCTTCATTTACATTTTGATGGCAGCAAATGGAATTGGCCAGCAAATGGAATTGGGCCGCCATTTCGAGTACTATAATTAAATCGCTTTAATTGCGAACTCAGTGGAATCGCGAATGTGGCAATTGTGAGAACCACAAATGGAATCGAAATTGCAATCGACATCAAAAATTGAAAACGGAACACGGCATACGGCATACGGCATACGGAACATGGAATTTGGAATATGGAATTTGCGAATTTGCGAACGTGCGACGATTGCACAACAAATTGCCGGCAATTTGTCGTCTCTGATTGTGAGTTGTGAGTTATGAGCCCCGATCCAAACTCGAACTGCAATTCGATCTGGATTTGCATTCATGTATTCAATGAGATGCCAGACAAATTGCGGCCATTTGTTACCTGCGCCAGGTGCTATAAAGGAGTCGGAAACGAGACAATGCAAGTTGCCAGAACGGTTTTATTAACTTTGGAATATTTATTGAACCTTTTTATTTACTTTAATAGAACGTCGACTCATTTTCCAGCTGCGATTGTTAAGTGAAAGATTGAATTGGTTTCTGTTTAAAGTACAAATATTCTTGATCGGCATACATTGATCAAGTATAAATTATTTGAGCGATAACTCCCTTTGATTTTGAAAATCGATAATGTGTATATTACAGCCCTCTCAAAATTGATAGACATCAACATTGCATTACCATGGTCAAAATGGTTAATTTTAGCGCAAAAAAAATGTATATATTTATATGTACATATATAGTAATAAAATTGAATAAGAAGAAGCACATCCGTTATTAACTGATCTATGATTTTACACACATTTTTTTTCATAACTCAAATTTTAGTTTGTCCAACATTAACATGTATTTAAATTTTTATGATCTAATATGCAATATGTAATTATTTGCGATAAAAATGAAATCAAAATGAACATCATAAAATCAGCAGCAAGCTTAGCATTATTTGTATTTTTTATTTTTCAGGGGCTTTCCATTGTAATCAAAGAGCAGCCAAAATTGCGCCTTTTTATTTTGGCAGCCGTAATTGAAAAGCGGACAGCCGCAAATGGCGAAAAGCCAAGATGAAAATGAATTTGCTGTGCAGATTAAGATAGAGCCCAAGCTGACGACGATGATGATGATGATGCTCATAATGATGATTAAATGCTGATGAACTGAATGATGATGATGCGCGTGCCGTGGCGCCATTTGCCATTTGCCGTTTTTGGCCAACCAAAACGATTGCCGCGCAAATTTGTTAACGCTTCCGGCCAGGCCAACGGAGTTGAGCTGAAGCTGGAGCTGAACAGGCTGGTTGCCCACCTGCCACGGACGTGCTACTGTTAGCAACAGCAGCAGCAACAACAACAACAACAACAACAACAACAATTGCAGTTTGCCTTTTGATAAGTTTCAGACATTCACTTTGCCTTCTCGTCCAATGCCAAAGAAAAACGCGTCATAATTTCCGCGCCGCTTTTCACATAGCCAAATCAAAAGGCCCAATTCAAGTTTGATTTGAATGGCAGCAGGGTGAAAGATGAGTTGGCATTTTTTTGTTTTGTTTTCGAATTTATGATTATGTGTGTTTTTTGTGCTGCCATGGTCATATAATTATGTTCACAGTTATTTCTGTCAGATCTGCAGCCAACGTCATTTGATATTCAATAAATCCTGTTCCCTATATGGCATATATATACATACATATGCTCTGTTCTGATCGGCCACTTTCAATTTACATGTTTTATTTTTTGAATGGAGCAATTAAAACAGCTGCCCGGAAGCCGTGCCCAAAATGTTCGCTGATCTCTCTGAACGCGGTTAGAACCGTTAATTATGGCCAATAAATATTAGCTGCCAAAAGTGCAATAAGCCAGACCATAAAGACAACTTAAAAGCCAAACTCAGACTCGGACACTGACTAAGACCACGACCGAAGCAGTCCGTCTGGGATTGGTCATATATCATGCCAGTTAATTGCACATGAATGTGGCCCACATTGAAGCCAAATAATCAAAATAGTTCACTGTGCACACGGCCCAAAGAAAAGACTTAAAAAACACACACTACGCTCGATTTTGTGTAATTTTGAATGATACAAAAAAATAAAAAAAAAATTATTCACACTGTTAAAATAAAAGTTCCTTAGTTAGCCAACTTTAAAATTGGACAACAACTGTAATTATGCAAAAAAATTCTAGAAATTTAATAATTTATATTAATTAATTTGTTTTTGATTTTTTAACTTTAACTTTAACTTTTCAAAAATAAATGAATTTAATAAATAACTTTCAAAATAATTCATTAAATTAAATGTAAATTTCACAAAACCGACAAATCTGTTTTCGTCTTAATTCATCGATTGACAAATTCTATATTCAGGTATTGACAATTTGGCAAAATAATATATAAATTTGGCTGCAGCGATTTTTTTTTTATAATTTGTATTGTGTTATTTACACACATTCAAAATGTGCAAATAATTTGTATAATTTTTAATATATAGCTGCAAACAATATAAAAAATTTAGATATTTGTAGCTATTTTCTTGTTTCTTTTCTTTGACATTGACATGAAAATTCAATGACAGAGTAGGCATTGAATTGTTGGAGTTTTTTTTTATTCACTTCAGAGTTTAAACTTGTGCTGTGAACAAGAAAAAAGAAAATTCATTAAAACGCAAGTTTTTCGAATTCTCGAGCTTCTCCTCTTTTTTTCTCTTCTAAAAGGTTTTGTTTTTTTTTTCTAGATTCCCCAAAAATGTCGTCCGATGAGCTAGTTTTGACCACCGAAGTCCGGCAGAGAATTCTCGAGTATGCCAAGCGAATGGAAAGAACCGGTAAGATGGGGATGCTATATATACATATATAGTTATATATATGTATGTAATGTTCAGGTAGCGACCACTTCGATCAAGTACCAAATGAGCAGAATGTTCAGATCTCAACAGAGCTGGAGATTAGCCAAGTTGCAACTGATGCGGCCCAAATGCCAGGGCAGAATCCATTGCCCGCAGCAGCGGGAAACAGCAGTGCCTGCAATGAGAGCCGGGAGATCCAGAAGCATTTGAACATCATCATGGAGCATCCGAATCGTCGCGGCCATTTGCCGGCGAACGCGGTCAAGATATTGAAGAGCTGGCTTTACAAGCATCGCTACAATGCCTATCCCAGCGCTGTGGAGAAGCAAATCCTGGCCCACAGGGGCAACATTCTCGTGCAGCAGGTGAACAACTGGTTCATCAATGCCCGACGTCGCATCCTGCCGGGGCTGATCCGTCGCGATGGCAACAATCCGTCGCATTTTAAAATCTCGCGAGGCTCGAAGAAATCGATGCCCAACTACATGGAGGCCACGGAGCCGACGGAGCCGCAGGATCTAATCATAAGCAGCCCCATGAATCTTGGCGCGAGCATGTCAGACTCTGAATTGGAATGAGCTCGATTTAAACTCTTTTGTAAGCCTCTTAGCCTCAAAGCGGGTTCCTTAACGTTGCAGGACAGTGACGACAGTCACAACCAAAAAATTGCCAGCAAATTTCCGAACATGAATTGATCACTCTTCAAAAATAAATCAAAACGAACACAGTGAAAAAAAAAACATAAATTGAAATTAATAAGAATACACGAATTTGTCAAGAGCTGCGAGCCAAGTTTAAATGAAATATATTTTATTCTTGGCCAATAAGCAAAAAGTCTTTTGTTTGCCAGTCTATTATTAATATGTTTGGCATATCAATAAATAAAATGGAAATTAAATTGATTTACGATTCCTGATGAGTTATATCGAAAATTGTAAATTGAAACGAACTTGTATGCCAATTAAAAGCGGGTGTAACCGGCCAGGCAATACTCGTTCACAGTTGAATAATAAATTATGATTGCTGCTGATTAAAAAACAACGTTTAAGCAAACGTTTTGCCTTTATGTGATCGATTGAAATATGAATATGGAATATTCGGTTGCGGGTTCGAGCCCATTTGCATGGCAATTATCCGAGTCGGGGACTCTATCATAATGGTGCATGCACCCAGTTATCAGCACGCCATGAAGCAGACCAAAGCAGGCCCAATTAGAACAGTTAACACCCGGTCAGCGGTGAAGGGGCGTGGCAACAAGCCGGTCGCATTGCATAGCATTTCGTAATAATTTAATAACAATTTTTCTATCCGGCCAGTCAAAGTCGTTCAATATGTTGTTCTTGAGTTGCTGTTGGATTTGAAATTGAATTTAATTAAAGTTGATTATTATGACAAAATGATTAATTAAGCCAATTTGAGACGCCCACTTGGGCCTGGCCAGGCGAAAAGGCCTAGATAAATATTCTACAGAGATACACATGTATTCGCACACAGTCAGCGACAACAAGCAGCGTCCAAGTGTCGTTGTTAACGATTATTGAAGCTGGCGACATGTCTGCCTGCTAAATTGTTGCTAATGTCTTGCCATAATTCAATGCAAGCGCCTCATAAACAAACAACTCTGTTAACCAACCTGCGATTCGAGAGTGGGCAGGGGGAGGGGGAGGGGGGTGCGCAGGGTTATGTGGGTAGGCGGGCTATGTACACAGCCGCTATCAGTTGCAAGTGTTGAAGTCATAAATCTGCATAATGATCATGACTATGCGAGCGCACCTGTCTCCATCTGTGTGCGTGCGTGTGCGTTTGTGTGTGTGTGTGTGTGTGTGCGTGTGTGTGTGTGTGTGTGCGTGTGTGTGTGTGTGTGTGTGTGTTGGCCCAAAGTGCGTGTGGGTTTTGTTGACGCTTAACAGCAAAGCGCAAATTAGCCAAGAGTCAAATGCAACGAACATTCGCTTGGGTCTCTCACCTGCTCGACAGGTGCACAACAAACGAAACTGCATTTAGCCCTATCCCAAAACATTAAACGGTAGTTTGACGGTAATCAGTCGATGCTCAATCGAGGCACTATTTAAAATCGAAGCGATAAGATTTTAAATCAGATTTCAAACTTTGAAAAATATTTTTAAAAATAACTCAAATCGTTTTTTGGAAAATACTGAATTTGAAATATAAACAAAAATTTCATTAATTTAAATTTAATCATTTTAAATTAGATTTGAAAAATATTAAAAAAATATATTAAATATTTGTATGCAAAAAATACTTAATTTGAAATATAATCATAAATTAAATTAATTTGGATTTTCTAATAGATTTCTTAACGTAATATTATTGAAATTAATTCTTCATATTTTTAATTGTTTTTTTCATTTTAAATATGAATATTGAAAATATCTTTAATTTCATTTTAAGTGGATTTTAGCTAGGAATTCCATAAAACAAAATACTTCTCAAGAAGCAAGTGATAAACAAAATTCGGTGAATAGTTTGGTCAAAAGCCGCAATCTCGGCTAACAAACTGATTAACCGGCAGCATGACCTATCGCATTTTATTGTAATTAAAATTTGTCTGAGCTACAATTAAAGCTTATGTTGGGTGCAGATCAGAAATAATTGCGCTATTAAACACTTGAGAGTGCCATAAAAGACTTCAAAATATATATGTTGTTTATCGGAGAATGGGTTGGAAATCCATATTTGAGCAAGCACTTGGCGCCTAGCCGAAATTGGCCAAGAAGTGTGACAAATATCATAAATTTGAGACTGCCAATTTGGGAGGGGGTTGGGCTTTGAGGGGGGAGGGGAAAACAGGATGCACTGGCTGAGAGGGCAATTAGCTTTTATGGATCATTAGAATGCCACAATATTCGGAATACTTGGAAATGCAATTGATTGCACAGGAAGCGCATAAATTAAGCCGAAATAAATAAAGATACAGATAGAGACACAGATACAGATCGAGATACAGATACAGATACAGATACAGATACCGAGAACAACAATTTTGCAATTGAGAGCACAAGCTGTTTGTCTGTTTTGAACTCGATTATTTTGCCAGAGACTCGCACTTGGAATCAATCAGACGCTTATGACAAGATACAGATACAGCAAAAGATACAGATACAGATACAGATACAGATACAGATACAGTTGCAGTTACAGTTACAGTTGAAGTAGTTGCTGATCTTATCCAGCTGACATATGCGACAGTGACAATGTGATCGAGGCAAGCGAACGATGGGACCACCGCGTGTGGCTGCCACAAGTGGCAACAAGCGATTGACATGGACACGACAATGTTGGCCCAAACGTTGGCAGGAACTTGGCCAGCTGCCAGTTGGCAGTCGGCAGTTGGCAGTTGCCAATGTGCAATTAGAAGGCATTTGCATGCGAGCGAGGGTCAGCCGATAAGTTATAAGCCATCAATCACATTTCTGGTTGTAATCTTGATCTGACAGTGCCTGCAAATGTAACCAGCCATGTTCAGTCAATTATAGATTTTTGATATTCAATTTCAACCTTCTTCGATCAGTGTCAATAGATCAATAGCAGCTACAGGGTATTTCACAATCAACAACCTGTTAATGCTAATTTTTGTTTGTCATCGCCAAAAAAACCATTTTGAATGTAAATTCAAATTCATTGTTTGTAAACGAGAAACATTTTCAAAATCGATGCGTAGTATCACAAAATATTATTATTATTATTATTGTTGCTGTTGATATATCAAATATTTGTTTTTTATTTATTATTATTGGGTTTTGTGTGGCAACGAGTTTTTCAGCACCTGCCCAGGCCAAAAAGATACATTCCATAGATAGATATACACATTATTTCATAGGTTGTTTTTTTGCAATTTCAATAAACAATTTCCTCATTTGCTGCGATCGAAAATAAATTAAATAATGTTAACATAATTGTAATCTCAAATTGTTTGGCCCAAAGCAAAATGCGGGCCACGCCCCGCAACAAGCAGCGATCAAAATGCCCAGATAAATTCCCAATAATACGAGCAGAAATTTCAGCACTTGTAGCTGGACAGTGAAAGAGAGGAATAAAGAGAGATAGAGAGAGAGAGAGAGAGTGAGAGAGAGAGAGAGATATACATGTGCTGTTGCATCATTGACAAAAATTGTGTAGCATAATTTGGCCTCTGATTGTTTTTGCAATTTGAGGAACAAATCAAGCAATTGCATAAGCCAAACAAATTTACCAAAGGGTTAACGCTGCGTATACGCAATACGCTAACTATATATGTTGCTGGAAAGTTGAGTCAAGAATCAAAGCTAAAATAAAATAAAATTGATAATAAATGCATCTCAATTGTAAAACGTGTAAATGGAGATGTTTTTTATTGTAATTTAATTAATTTTAGTTTCATGCTCTCTTCTGTCCGCACCTTAAAAAACTTTGATTCTGTTCGCTACTTGTCTGAGTTTACAGCAAAACATTATAAAAAAAATTATACATTATTGTTATAAATTATTCAGCTTGAATCTCTATATATAATACATAACGCGGAGATTATTTATGCAGCGAACTAGATTTTTAGGTTGCCAGAATTTGTGAGTTCAATGTAAGTTATTGGTAAATATACTAACTGAAATAAGTATCTAAATAACAAGAAATTATTTATAAAGGATCGACAGTTCAACAGGGGACTAGGATTCAGAGAGTCTCACAGTGTTCACGATCTCACTGCTGTAGAAAGCAGCTCATATAACACGAAGGTTCCGTTCAAGTTTCGTTCGGTTTCGTTCGTGTATCCGTTCATGGAAATAAAATAAATTTTAATAATTTTTGTTGTCGACGGCAACCCGCTGAGTGTTATGCTGATTGGCTGACAACGGGGTGCGCTGACACTTACCTACTTGATCCGAATCGGAATTGGAGTCCGACTTGGACTCAAGCTCGGACTCGGACTCGGAGTTGGGATTGGAGTTGGAGTCGATGTTGGAGCTGCAGTTGCTATCGAGGCAACCTTGGCTCTCTGTATCTATGTGTGTGTGTGTGTGTGTGTGTGTGAAACCCGTTATGGCCGGATAGTCACTATCTCGATGCATATTTTCCAAGACATGCCTACGAACATAATTGGGTTTTAATTGATACAAAAAAGCGACAAATGAACAAACGCAAAAAAAAAAAAATACACAGAAAACTAAAGTCGAAAAATTTAAAACTCGAAAACCCGACATGCAAATTCTAGTAAAAGGGAAGTGATTAATTTCCATGTAGTTCGAGTGTCTGCTCTGGTTCGAGTGTTCATGTGTGTGTGTGTGTGTGAGTGTGTGGATAGATTTCATATTGAATTACCAACGGCCTTAACAACACAATTATTACTTGTTTCGACTGGCGGCCAAGAAGCCAAACGGCCAATTCAATTGGCCTAATGAGTGCAACGAATTTGACAGCCCAAACCGCAAAAATGTGCCCGCATATTCGGCTCGTATATCTATCTATTCAATTGGAAGCCAGTTCACATACATATGAACATATAGACAATCCATAATGCAGCTAATCGAAGCGATTGTCAATTTCAATCCGACGGCAAACTCGAAATTGTGTGAAAGGGCCGTCGCGACATTGTCAACATTCATGAATGCCATTATTCACATCCACAGAAAGATTCGTGCATTCAAACTGATATCTCTATATATGGCTGGATATATACATATGTGTATCTGTGTTTCTGTTCGCTTTTGTCTACGGTTACAAATCACAGAGCCACGCCCACAAAATTTACATGAGCACTCCAACAACAAAAATTCAAGCAATGCCATTTCATGATCCACATTAATAGTCGAAAAAAATGAAAAAATAGAGATATACATATTTAAGTAAATATTACAGGTGGGTAGCAAAAATACAATATTCATATTCATTAATACACTATAATTAAAGTAATATCAAACATAATCTCTATGAAATAGAAATAAAAGTTATAACCAAATAATATTCGTTATTTCCGATTCGAAGTCCCTAAATCTATATAAATAAATGAGATTTCTATTTTTAATTTAAGAAAATATATATTTGATTTCAGATACCAAATATATATATATATATATACTTATTGAATATTGAATATATACATAATAATATGATTTTTTAGAAAGGCTATTTTTTTAAACAAATTTCACGGAATATAAGAAATATTTTAAGATAGAAAATCTTAACGAAACCAATTTTATTTCAATGTAAATCTTAACAATTTTGAAATTCTTACGAATTTAAAAAAAAAAATTATGAAATATGTAAATAAATTTTAATATATAACAAAAATGTAATTATTTTTCGGTAGTCTCAACATTTAGAATGGCCAAGCTGATATGCCGCACGCTACTCTTTGTTTCTGTGGCTGAGGCAGACAATAGCGCACTTCATCAGCTGGCAATTAGCATATAGAGTCATAAAGCAAAATCCAACGACTGTTTTAATGGAGTCATTTTTGGGGTTATAGAGCGTTTAAAGCATTTTGGGCATAGACAGGCCGCCCCCCTTGCAACCCGCCCCTTTGCCTCAGCGGCCAGACACACCCCAACCCCAAAATATTTCGAGGCTGACTATGCACTAGAAGCTGACATGTGTATTTGTGTGTGTGTGTGTGTGTGTGTGTGTGTGTGTGTGTGTGTGTGTGTGTGTGTGTGTGTGTGTGTGTGTGTGTGTGTGTGTGTGTGTTTGTAAATGCTAAAGTTCGTTTCTTAAGTCTTTCGTTTTATCGGCGTCAAATTGCACAAAATGCGCAAAGCAGAAACTTTTACTTTTATTAAGTAGCCCGTGCAGCGACAACAAACACAGTGTGCACATACTCAAATATTAACAACAACAACAACAGCTGGCCAATACATAATTGTTTGCTATCTCAAATATTTTTCTCTGTTAGCAACATTTTTGTTTTTTTTTTTTTGAGACTAGCTTGAGGTAAGAAATAAAGTTCAGCAACAAATTCGGGTGCAGTTGCAGTTGCAGTTGCACTAGTTGATTACCGTTAATTGTGGGTCTGCGACAAGCCGCTGGCAATACACGCAGGGGCGTGGCAATTTTGGGGGCTAAGAATGTTCGGCACAGAGAAAGCTCGTGTCAGTTTTCTTGGTTAATCTTGTTGTTTTTGGGACCAGCCGCTAGCCAAATGTCCGAAAATGTGAAATGGAAAAATAAACTGAAATACAGACAGAAAATCGGTGCCAAGGTTGCCGCGAGACACAGTCAGAGCCATAATTAGATCAACAGTCATAATTTTTATAGTTGTAATTGTTGTTGCTCGTTACAGTAGGGCGCCAGCAACAATAGCAACTACTAAACAAACCAGCAGCAACAAACACCAAACACCAAAAAAAAAGCCGCCTTAAAATTTGAAGCAATAACGAAATACAAAAAATACCAAAAAAAAAAAAACACTTTAATTTGAGCGCATTTCATTTTGTCAAGTCGCTTGGCCCGTTGGCTTTTTATTGTTAGCAGCCAGTTGTTATTGTTGTTGTTATTGTTGTTGTTGTTGTTGTTGTTGTTTTATAAACAAATAGAAACAACCACAGGCAACAATGAGGCACGTTTGTAGGGCGGCCGCCGCTTTGCCTCACTTCTAGCCGCAAATTCGTAGCCAATTTAAATGTCATTGCGCCATTTTGATTTCGATTCCATTTGCTTTCCCGCATTTACTTTGAAATTGAATCGAAAATACAATCGAACCAAATGAAAAAAAACACACAAGCAAAAAAATGAAATAAATAAATCAACTGAAACAAACTAAAAAACCTATAGAAAAATATAAATGAAATCTTATCAATCGCCATCAATTTATCTATAAACAAGAGCGTTGCAAACCGTCCAATCGGAGTGGACCATGGTCAGGGGGTGTGGGGGGTTTGGGGCAGCAGGTACAAGAGGTCAGACTCGGTTTCGGGTTCACGAAAGGCGTCAACTGGCCACTCACAAAGCGATTGCCGATACAATTGTCAGATAAAACCGAACAGCATTCGAAAGTGAAAGTTCTCAATTCGGGGCGGCCAAGGATTCACACGAGACTTTAAATCCCAAATATAAGGCAATCTACGGATTCAGACCTTCGACAAACTAGTTGAAATTCTTCTTAATTGAAACTTGTTGTAATTATATTATACACCTTATTCCTATTTATTTAAGTTTCTCGGAACTTTCAAAGATTTTAGCACAGTTTTTGTTTTATATTGAAATATTAGCAAAATGTTTGGGCTTTTTACTTTCTTTTTATCCATTTATATTTTATTTATTTATTTTTTTAATATTTTTATTTTATTTTTTATGAACAGCAAGCGTTGTTTACATTATTCTTTCCACAGAATGCAAAATTTTACTTTAGTTAAAAGTTTTAAAAAACTTTTAAGTAAATTGCATCAATGATTATTCAATTTTCTAACTGATAAATAACGATTTTATAAGTACTTAAATTTTTTATGGAATTCCTTAAGTAGCAGAATTATTTTTTATATTTATATATTTTTCTATATTGTTATATTTATTTTTGTACATTTACAAATTTTGTCATAAAACTTGATCAGCATATACAAGAGTTTCTTATTCACACATACATACATATAAATTAGTATTATTATTATTGTTATTTATTTGGCCTTTGCCGCATTTAACTGCAACACGGTCACATTTTAACTGCTAGTTAAGGAGAGTTTGTTTTCATTTATGTTTATTTCCTTGGAAGTATGAAAAATGAAAAATGTTTGGGTTGCTTGAAGCCAAGCACGCACTTAAAGCCAACTACTTAACTTGGTCAATGGCCATTGGCAGCTGGCAAAGTTGGCAAGTTGCTTGTCCAAGAAGCACCGACAGCAAATAGAGCGTGTCCATGCCAGACGCTTGACCAACTGTGTCCGCTATTTGAAAGTGCCGCAAATGCATCAATGCAACAATGCAACAACGCAGCAATGCAGCAATGCAACAATGCAACAATGAGTCAATAAGTCAATAAGTCCGCATTGCCTTGTGCTGTGTGTTCTTGAGAATTGTCGCATGGGGAATTCTCCCAATGGATTCTGTGACTTGTTGCTGCTGCTGCTGCTGCTGCTGCTGCTGCTGCTGCTGATGTGCTGCAACTCGCATTCGTATGTGGCACGAGGTCTTGACATTGTACCTTGAGCAGTGTCATGATGTGTTGCCTTGTTGCCTTGTTGCTCATGTCATCGGGCAAATCTAAATGAAAAGCTGCCACAGCAAATCAAAACTAATTGTCTGCCGATTGTCTACACATGCATATATATCTGTATATACATATATATAGAGCTGGCTGCTTGTATGACAGCCTACACACCCTGTGGGCGTTGCTGCTCCACTTTTAGCCAACAGCAACAACAACAACAACTTTGTTGACTCATCGAGGCTGGGAGAAGGTTTCGCAAGGGGGCAACAAGTGTTTGCAACTGGCAACAGTTTTGGGCCAAATCGCAGCTGCTGTTGCACAAGCCCAAGCTATTGATAAACCACATGTGACGCGCTTCACTGACTCTTGCCACAGCCAAATTCTTGGCAAGGCTCATTCGGTGCAAGTTGCATCAGCTGATAGATGTATGATGTCATTGTCAGCTAGTGTTCAAACTCAGCTGCATTCGGCAGCTTTCAGATACATAGTTCAATCTCTGCACCTCTAGAGAGATCTATATGTAAAATAACTTGTGGGCGACATTTTTATTGCATTTGCATTTAAAAGAGTCTCCCGAGCTAATCATTTGTTTGCAAATGCAAACAGTCAATAAATAATCATAAAATATATATTAATTGCTATTTTATTGCTGTCTTTCAAATTTCTCACAAATAAATAACACCTTAAAAAGTCATTACTACAGCTAAGAAATTTTTAGAATTATATTTTTTATTTATTTTTTTATTTACCAAAGAGGTCTCAGTAAATGTAAAAATGATATGCGAGCTTTGCGATAAAAAGAAAAAAGGAAAAACTAAGTTGAGTAAAAAAAAAGAAACTTTTGTGATCAGCTTAAAGTTAATTTCAATTAAATATACAAAAAATGTGTTAATAAATACAAGCAATTATAAATATAAATAATAAAATACAATACATAAAAATACAAAAACTAATTACTCAACTGCAACAATATTGTTTCATTTAATTAAATTTGTTTAATTTTTTTTAGAATTGCCATGAGCTTCTGAAATCATTTTAACAAAGCGCATTGCGCATACGCCTAGTAGTCTTGATTTTTTCTTAGTCTCCATTTGTATATCCTGCCAAGATCATCAAGCAATTGTTGAGTGTTGCCTAATCAGCTGTCAGTTTTTGCCCATTTTTTGACTTGTCCAAATTGTTATTGTTGTTGCATGCCGAAATCTGCCTGCTCTTTTATTTTATATTTTTTTAGTTTTTTGTGGCACTTTGTCATCGTTGTGGCAGCATTCTGCATTTGTAACTGTGCATTTGTGGGCGTCTGTCCGTTCGTCCAAGTCTCTGAATTTCATGGCACGTCTCATGTCTGTTGTCTGTTGTTTGTTGTCTCTTGTGTTTTATCTTATGTGTCTCTTGGCTTCTAGTCTAGTGTTTGCAGCTTGCCATTTGCCATTTTTCACACTGGTGCTGACAGAAGGCGAACGCAAAGTACAGAGATAAACATTTTTGGTAATACTCATATACATATAATTACAAGTAGCTGTCGCCGGGGCAGCCCCAAACAGCAACAAATAACAACAACAAGAAATCATTGCTAAAATACAGTTTGCAAATTTGCCAAACAATGCGATCGCTGGGCACGAAGTCGCCAAATGTCGCATTGATGGAACTTTTTCTTTTGTCGGCTGCCCCGTTCCTGTTTGCAGCCTCCCCCACCCCCCATTCCCCCACCAAACTCACCAATGGGGCAGTGTGGCAATTATGGGTCTCGACTCGTGCCACGCGTCCGCATTTACAATGCACTTGGCGGCCCAAATTGCGGCTGCCCCTCCACAACTGCAGCAGACTGCATCAGCTCTGATGCTCGATAAAATCGCATTTGGGCTTAGTTGTATGTGTGTGTGTGTGTGTGTGTGTACAGTAGAACTACTCTAATGTGAACTGCGTTCGAAACTAGCATTTTCCATATCTGTGAGTAAAACGTAATCTTCACGATCTCTTTCTTTTGCTTCTCTTTCTGTTTCTCCCTCTTTCTTTTTTCTAGCTATCTACCCAACACTTGTCCACTTTTTATCGATCTAAGTCTACTTATCGATCTGATTGCTCCAAATTCGCCTTTTTCATGTTACTTCCACTTTTGAGAGATAAATAAAGAAAACTACAATTATTTAAAGAATCTATCATATTTAAGCCAGATATTAATATAATTTACTATTTTATTACTAGCAAAAGTATTATATTAATATTCTTTTATCTTTCTATCATTCATTTAGTTATAATGATTTCTCAGGAAACATATTAAAAATAGTTTCGAATTTTCGAAAATATTTCTTACATGCTAGCGCATTTGGAAAAGTAAATAGCTCAAACAAAAAGGCTATATAAAATACACAATCTAAAATTAATTATTTATTATTTTTGTGATTTCACAATAAATCAGATATGAAGTTCTAGCTGAAGGTGCTTGTAGTTGGCCTTAACTGTACCACAGTGAATACTATAGTAAGTGTTCCTATCGATTTCTTTTATGCTCAAATCGACTGCTAAAATGGAGCAACTGCGGCTGGGCTGAAGCAGGAGCGACACAGTTACAGTTACAGTTACAGTTACATGTACAGTTGCATTTACTGTTACAGTTACAGTTGCAGCTATATAGTAACCGTTAAACGTAAAGCGCTGCGACTGGCGATTTTTTTCGTTTGTTTATTTTGCTTTTTTTTCCTTAAATTTGTATTTGTTGCCTTTATTTTTTTTCTCATTTTGGCAGCAGGTTCACAACGAACGCGGCATGCGCTGCACTTGAGATCTGGGCAAACGGGACAACTGGCAACTGTGCAGCATGCCACATGGAGCTGACATGTCCGAGCTGTCCATGTGCCGCACGCAGCTGAGCGCAGAGCAATGGAAACGAGAGCAAAAGCAGTCACTGTCGTTGTCGTTGTCGTTGTTGTTGTTGTTGTTTTGGCTTTCGGTCACCCATTTGTTGTTGTTGTTGTTGTTGCTTTTCGCTTTTGTGTTTTTGTTTTCTTAGCAGTTTAGCACCCGTTGTCGTGTCCCCGGTGCCAGTGTCCACGTACCAACATTGGCCTAATGTTGCACATTGTGTGCTGATCTTGTTTATTATGCAAGAAAGCTGCCAAAGTAAGCCAGCGACAACAGCAACAACAACAACAACAGCAACTGGACACAACATATAGCCAAATCATGAAAGAAAAGTAACTTACAGATAGCCAGAAACTTTCATACCCTTTGCAGAGATCTTTTTTTTTTGAATGGAAACGCATTTATTTTGTTAATGCGTGGAATAATTTATATTATTATATAATGTATGTACAAAAAAATAAAAATATTCTTCATTTATAAATTTAAAATCTCTCAAACTGAACGCTGAATTGCTGAAATATCTTTAAAGTTAGGTCACATGAAACAGAATTTCGCACAAAACACAAGAAAAGAAACTAAAAGTAGTTCAGGAGATCGTTATTTAGATATATTATTGTTATGGATATTGTCTGAAACGATTTCTAGTCACATGTTCAATTTGATTAATGGAACTGAGCAAAATGCAAACTTGAAGCATTCAATGCTTTCACATGCATCGCGCACTGCACATACAAATGCCCAATTTCAGGTCGAGTTTATTAATATGCATATGACAAAATACCTTTGCGAGCCGTTTGTTTGCTGCTGTTGTTCACGCGACGCACAAAACAAACAATAATAAACTAGGCACATAAATTATAATATGCACAAAGCAGCACGCACCGAGTTCACATAAAATGCCAAAATGAAAGGCAGCGCGTGCCAAGTGTCGTTATTAGGTGCTCCGATCGATCGTCGAATCGTATTCGAAAGAACCCGCCAACATTTCAAACTGAACGAACAGCGGCTCACAACGAGAGCTACGACTACGGCTACTGTCTATTGTCTACTGTTTACAGCTACTGGACTGCCAGCAGACAACTGCGACTGCGACTGCGACTGCGCCACCAGCAACTTGGAAACGAAACGAAATGAAAAGACACGAAGCGAAACGAAACGAAGTGAGGCGAAAAGCAAGCACTGCAGAAAGGCGTGAGTCGCGTGTGGTAGGCTGAAGCCATTTGGAAACAAACTGGAACGGGAACGGGAACGGGAACGGGAACGAGCGCTGAAACCGATCTGAAGTGTTCTGCGGCGACATATGGAACTGGGTCGGGTCAAAAGGTTGCGTTTAGCTTTAAGCCAACCAAAGCAACGGCTGAGCTGCAGATTTAAGTTGATCACGTGTGTGCAAAATAATTAACATTAATTTCAACGATTAGGACAATATTATTACCAGCAAACTTACAAATAATAATAAAAATATAAAATCCGAAATCGCAATGTAGAATCAATTTAGAAGATAAATCATGAAAAAAATGCCATCAAACATAAAAATTTATGACCACCGCAAATGATTAAAAGTGTAAATTTGAAATAATAAATTTTGAAAAAAAAAAATTAATATATTTTAAATGTAGATTCAAGATAGAGGAATCATGGAAAAAATGCCATTAAACATGAAAATCGGTTCAGTTTTGATAAAGTTATGGGAGTTTGAAATATAGGAGCTATGGATCCCAGAACTGTGCATGTCAAAAGTTTTGTCAATTTTGGAATGATTTTTGACAAAAAATGTGACCCCCCAAAATCACTTTTAATGTGATTTTTTATACTAATTATGACCACCATAAATGATTAAAAGTGTAAATTTGAAATTCTAAATTTTGAAAAACAATTTTTTTGAAAATGAGTAAGGGAAGGGTACATGCATTTCAAACATGAAAATCGGTTCAGTTTTGATGAAGTTTTGAAATGGATCCCAGAACTTTACATGAACAGCTTTTTATACATTTAATCTGTCTATAAAATTCCTAACTCTTTATCTGAGCACATATTTCAATGTTCAAGTGTAAAGCTACTCTCCCGCTGAATTAAATAAATCTTATCCGTTAACACGCTGGCTGCCCCTTGAGCTAGACCATTTTGCCACAAAGACTTTGATTCAATGCCACAATTTAAAATATGTGTGCGATTCTCTATTTAATGCACTTCCTGTCCAAACTGCCGCATGAGGAGCATAGCGAAATAGTTAATCATAAACTCGCTAAGAAGCTGCCGCCTGCTAACCTGCCACTGGGCATTTGTGTGGGGCAAGGTCAGCGACGAGTTGACAGCCACAGCAGTGGCCGCTGGTGGGCATCGATGGTCGTCGCGTGGATCGCCTTGATTGTTGCGGTTCAGTGCAACTAGCTCGGAAGTGAATTTGTTTGCTCGTGCTTGATACACTGACATGGGGCATAATAATTCTCACGTGAAATGTGCAACGAAAATATGTAAACATATTCTTGGCATGTGTGTTCGGACAGCCGGTCTAATTGATATTTAAATTTCTTTACAGTAAGCATTTGAATCGAATCTTATAAACTTAAATAATTACTTAAGAAATACAAGAGTTGAGACTGAAACTGAACGTTAATTTGGCGCAGCTTTTGAGTAGAGGGTATTAGGTATTCGGCTGGCGAACAAGGTCGTTCTTTGTGGCTCGGTTTATTCGCATCGTCCATGGCCCAAGTTCAGTTTTGGCGCTTCCTCTGGGGCCGCTGTGCAGCGTTGCAGAAAACTGGCCGCCTGGGAGCCATGAGACATATATATGCTTCAGTCTGGCCTCAAGTCTGGCTAAGATTGGCGATGCGATAAGGCCGAGACTGTGACTGCCGATATGCTTGGAATTTGTTTTCAAATACATTTTTCATGTTTACTCACTTATGTGGCTATAATTAGAGAAGAATTAATCAGCTTACCTCAATCTTTGGCTGGAATTCGGCTGGGCTGCCCGTTTGGGATACCAGATCCAAAAACAGGTTGTGATCAAAAAACAACACAAAGCACACACACACACACACACACACACACACACAGCTAATATTCTTTTTTGGGGGTAGAGCAAAAAGTGCACAGAGCGTCAACAAATTATTCGACTTTTTATATCGCAACTGTATATTATAATTCAAAACAAAAATCTTTTAAAATTCACCGTAAAAAAAATTCAAGAAAAACAATACATAAAAAAATTGCAAAACAAAAGAAAGGTTTAAAAGCAAAAAAAAAAAAAAAAAAGAGAGATGACAAACCTTTTAACAATTAATTTTTTAACACTCGGCCATTAATTAAATAAATAACTGTTGCTGGCGTTTAACAAAAATCAGCTATTGCCAATGATATTGGTACACGGCCATTAAGAGATATCGCCAATTAGCATCCGTAAATTGAATATACACTCGTTTATTCACGCTGCCGGCCAAAATTGAAACACTTGCTGGCAAATTTGCGACAGCTTCTTCAAATCACTTTTGTCACTTCAATCGGCCCAAACAGTCTCATTAATTCGAATTCGAATTCGAATTCGCGCCAAGCTTTCGTTCAGTTAGTGTTTAGCTTGCAAGTGTCTGCTGCGCTCTTCAGTGCGAGTTCACGTCAGCTCTGGCCGAATGCACAACACCGACTAACGCGCACGGCAGCCATATGATGAAGCCAAAGCCAACGCCAAAGCTACGATTTGGCAGCGGAACGAGCGCATTGCGACTTAAGCTACGATCACACCAACCACACCATACAAATATTAATACATATACAACATGAAATTACTTGTTATTTATTTTCGACAATTTAGGAAAATTTACTGATTTTTAACTTTTCTTAACTTCATTTTCATTTTCTTATTTCAAATATTTATAAATAAATACAAAATTGTATGTTAAGAACTTTCCTTCTTTTCATAAATTCTTTTTCTCAGCAAAAACATTTTTGACCTGAACTTAAAATTAATAGCAGCTAGAATTTGAATGATGACATGAATCGCATTAACAAAGTCGCTAATAAGGCGGGTTTAACTTATGGGTAGGGCTCCGAGCATATTTCAATCAATTAGCTCGACATTAACAAAATCGGTGTCAAAAAATATAAAAACACAGCAAAAAAGTAGAACAAACATAATTCAATTGATTTATGTATCTATATATGTATGTATTTAAGAATACCTTCATTAATCATTAGTCTGAACGTAGCTTACACAAACCGAACGCAACAAGTGGAAACGAAACGAATGTGAAACGCTTTAGCTGCATGCGAGTGGGGAAACGGGACAGAGAGAAGGGGCTTTCTGCAGGCGAATATCTCAAATATGCTAATGATAAACAATCAGCATTTAAACATTTAGCGGAATGGTTTTTTTTTAATATTGTTATGGTGGGCGCAAGGATATTACAAATTCGCAAAGCCACTTGTTCAACAAGCGCACAAATTATGCAAATTATGCATTATGAAATGCACAAGTTCATTATATGAAAAGTAATTGTATTGGCATTGGTCACACTAAGTGTGACCGTATGCAAATGCGTTTCTTAAGCCTGGGAACTAGATATAATATCTTATTGGCAACAGTTGATTCATTTCATTTTACCCACAATTACTTCGGCAAACTATATTTTCTGAAATATGCATAAAATAAAATATAAACTCGTTTTTTTACAAATAATTTATTTTCGTTTTTTCATTTTGTTTGGAGGAAGTTAGTCTTAAGTCTTTTCTGAACTTATAATATTTTCAAATTTTTATATTTTCAAATATTTTAATATTTTTAAATGTTTCTCCTGAAATTAAATATAGTATTTATTTATCATATATTATAGAAAACCTCTGTACTTATAGATCCTATATTGTTGTTGTGAATGTACTTCGATTATACTACATTTTATATTGTAGAAATACATTTTCATAGTTTGTAAAATTATCATTATTTGTAGATATTTTCCAATCGAGAGCATATTTTTTGTTAATTTTGAGAAGTGCAATTCAATTTGAAATTCGTATAATTAAAAGTTCAATGTTTAACTATAATTCTTAACTAAATTATAAATTCGAGTAAGATTTGATCTGTCTTACTACATAATGGGGATTTTAAAAGATATGGCAGGATGCAGGTTCGAATAATTTTCGAGTATGTTTTAGACTTGAAAATAAACTTCAACTGTGGCGATAAATTGTTTATGACGGAAGTCGTGGCAATAAAACAAAAAACTACAATCATAATCGAAACAATTAAACAAAGGCGAACGGTAAAAAGTACGCATGTATCTACCTGTCTATAATAACTGTAACAACAACACAACAATAATAAAGCTGATGACTATTGACGGCAATGATTGCGGCCCGATCTAAATCGGACGTTTGGCACAGGCAGCGGGTGCCCTGAATGAAGAACGGGTGTGGGGGGTCAGGTGGGAGGGGCTGGCTGGGTGCGGCGCCAACGTGAAACCTAACGGCACCATTACGATAATACACGCTATACACACAGATCTATATGGCAGCTATATAGCTGCTTCATATATGTCTATATTATTTTTCAATATATATACATATATATATATTTATATATAATTTTTTTTTTCTATTCCGCCACATTCTCCAAGGACAAACAACATTTTAGTGAGCGCCGCCGCCGCCGGCTAACGGCAAACGGCAAACGGCAAAGGCGGTCCGAAGCTGAGATTGATCTACAAAGCTCAACTCTGGTCTCAGGTCTCAGGTCTCTAGACTGGAGTCTCTGGTCTGGTCTGAGTTTTTCGCATTCGCGTTGCCAACTTTCCTTTTTGTCTGCATGTGTGTGTGTGTGTGTGTGTGTGTGTGTGTGTGTGTGGGCACAAAGTGTGCGGGCGCACATTAAAACAAAAGCAGCAACAACAACAACTGAAACAGAAAACTAAAAAAATACCCCAGCACAGGCAATGCCAATGAGGGCACCGCACTAAAAAGGTGTGGCAACACGGCTACGTTCTGGTGTATGTGCTGCAGCAGCAGCAACAACAGCAGCAACAACAACTGCGCCATACGCCAACATAGCAGTTAAAGTTTAAGTTACAGTTACAAATTCAAAAGCCGCCAGCAACAGGCCAACAAAATGGCATAAATAAAAATTTGTGTTGGCTTTTCAGCAGCTTGAAACAAAACTTCAAACCACACGCACACACAACACACACACACACACGCACACAACACTGCAACGCTCACAACAATCAACAGCCAGAACTAAGCAACGAATTCACCAATACCCTACCTGAGTAAACTAGTTACAAAATTAAAACAAATTAGCTTTTTACACAAATTTTAAAAATTTTCTCGTTTCCTCAATTTCTATTTTTCAACACGAAATTTTTTAATTTTATGAATTTATTTTCATGTTCCATGAATTTCTTGTCACTGCTCACAAATTACAAATTTTAACATTAATCAGTTTTAAAACTCAATTATCAACTATGGAAAATCCAGATAAAAAAAAACGATAAATAATTGCCGAAAAAATATTGTATAAAATAACTTATCAAATTATATGCCTTTTCTTCATAAACTCAAATTAATTTTTGAACAAATTATAGAACATAGAATTGTGTATGTCCTAGACAACGGATCAAGATAATATAACAACTTTAAATTGCCAAACATATTTAATGCTTATTTAAATCTAATAAAAAATGCTTTTTCTAAGGGAACGTACTTTGGTCAAAATTAAATAAAATTTAAAATTAAATGAACTAATTTATTGTTTTCTTTTTTAATAATATTTAATAAATAATATATATTAAATAAATAAATAATAATAAATATATATATATATAAATATATATATATATATATATATATATAGATATATATATATATATATATATATATATATATATATATATATAATAT